>JAULJZ010149203.1:0-10354 GCA_032270985.1 Heliamphora pulchella | reverse complement strand
GGGAGCCATGATTTCTTGTTTGTTGTATATAAGATAATGGAAATGATGTACTAAGAGTGATAGTTAATGTGGAATGTTTGTTATTCCAAGCAATTGTGGAAAACTTGGGAATGTAATTTTGGAACTTTAATCGTTTTGTTACATTCATTCGATGGTATATATATAATATTATCATTTGTCTCGAGGTGTTACCTTTGGATAGAGTTTATGCATGGTATGTTTTGAGTTTAGCTCACTGACCTGGGTTTGGGTCGTGACAGATGCTATTGCTGCTCCAGTCTTGATCAGAGGTACTCTTCTAGTCTTTAGATCAGGGCCAGTGTTCTTATCGACACGGGAGCATCACATTCTTTTATATCATATGCATTTGTATATGCTTTGGGGTTGGAAATTGACTGGTTGGGTAGTACCGTGAGTGTGGAGACCCCAGTTAGTGGAAGTGTGACGCTGAGTATTGTTTGTAGATCCTGCTTGCTGGAGGTCACCGATTGTTGTTTAGAGTTTGATTTTATCATTCTAGACATGACCACGTTTGATGTCATCCTAGGGATGAACTGGCTGACTACCTGCCGTGCCTTTATAGATTGTGAGCGACGGAGAGTGTCAATCTGTATCCCAGAGGATGACTGCTTTTTCTTTGTAGGTGATCGAGATGAGGGCTTGGGGTCTATGCCTGGTGTTGCTCGGGTTCGAGGAGATTTGGGTCTCCACTTTTTCGGGCTCAGATTGGATGAGCCGGTTGGGGTTCGAGGAGTGTTACCCCATGTGGTGTACAACTCTGCGGACGTCTTTCCTGACGAACTGTTTGAGTTGCCACCGAGCCGTGATGTGGAGTTCTCCATTGACCTTGTTCTGGGAGCTGCTCCTATCTCTATGCCATCGTATCGTTTTGCACCGGCTGAGTTGAGAGAACTTAAGGTACAGTTACAGGAGTTACTAGATAAAGGGTTTGTATGGCTGAGTACATCGCAGTGAGGAGCTCCAGCGCTCTTCGCAAAGAAGAAGGATGGTTCGTTGTGGTTGTGTATAGACTACAGGAAGTTAAACCAGGTGACGGTGAAGAACAAGTATCCGATGCCGAGAATTGACGACTTTTTTGATCAGTTGAGGGGGTCCCGTTGCTTTTTAAAGATTGACTTGAGGTCAGGGTATCATCAATTGAGGATCAGGGACGAGGACATAGCAAAGACCGCCTTTCGGACTCGTTATGGTCACTACGAGTTTCTAGTTATGTTGTTCGGTTTGACGAACGCCCCTGCTACATTTGTGGGTCTAATGAATCGTATCTTCCACCCATATCTGGACAGTTTTGTGGTTGTCTTCATGGATGACATTCTTGTCTATTCACCCACGAGGGAGATGCACGTAGAGCATCTACATGTTGTCCTATAGCTTCTAGGAGAACATTGCTTGTATGCAAAGTTCGAGAAGTGTGAGTTCTGGATGACGGAGGTGAGATTCCTTGGACACGTAGTGTCAAAGGATGGAGTATCAGTGGACTCGTCGAAGACTGATGCAGTGACAGATTGGCAGTGACCGAAGAATATTTTTGAGATCCATAGTTTTCTGGGTCTTGCAGGTTATTATCGGCGGTTCGTGAAAGACTTCTCTAGGCTTGCAGCACCAATGACGCGTTTGGCGCGTAAGGGAGTCACGTTTGTGTGGAGCAAGTCCTGTGAGTCAGCTTTCCAGGAGCTGAAGAAGAGGTTGACCAGTGCACCAGTGCTGATTATTCTTGAGCGAGGTTTGGGTTACACAGTGTACTACGATGCTTCACATGAGGGTTTGGGTTGCGTTCTGATGCAAGGAGGCAAGGTTGTAGCTTATGGATCCCGACAGTTGAAGACACATGAGAGGAACTACCCGACACATGATCTGGAGTTGGCAGCCGTGGTCTTTGACTTGAAGACATGACGTCACTATTTCTATGGTGAGCGTTTCGAGGTCTTCACTGATCACAAAAGTCTAAAGTACTTGTTTTCACAAAAGGACTTAAATCTTCGCCAATGACGATGGATGGAGTTGTTGGAAGACTATGACTTCGATTTGTAGTGCCATCCGGGTAGGGCAAATGTCGTAGCTGATGCACTCAGTAGGAGATCTCATGGCTCGTTAGCTTCTGTGGCTATACGAGAATGGATTATGCTTGCGGATGTTGGGGAGTTTGATCTGTGTCTCGGGGAGACAGTGGGAGGTGCGACCTTATATTCATTTGCTTCCCAGCCCACATTGGTTGCACACGTGTTAGCTGCTCAGAGGACCAATCAGGAGGCTCAGATGATACGGGACCGCATTGCCAGTGGGACAGATACAACAGGATGGGTGGTGAGTTCAGACCAGAGTCTGAGGTTATTAGGACGGTTGTTTGTACCAGAGTCGCGCCGTGCTGAGGTGCTACTTGAGTTTCATCAATCACATCTTACAGTGCATCTGGGGGGCACGAAGATGTACCACGATCTACGCCGTTAGTTCTGATAGATGGGAATGAAGATGGATGTGATCCAATTCATTTCTCGTTGCTTTACTTGTCAGCAAGTGAAGGTGGAACACCAGAGACCAGTAGGATTGTTACAGCCATTGCCTGTATCTGAGTGGAAGTGGGAGAACATCACTATGGATTTTGTATCAGGACTTCCACGCTCGCCGAGCGGACATGATGCTGTTTGGGTTGTAGTGGATAGATTGTCGAAGTCTGCACATTTTCTTCCCATTCGTGTGAAGGACTCAGTGGACAGATTGAGCAGATTTACATCCAGGAGATAGTCCGACTACACGGAGTACTTGTGACTATTGTTTCTAATCGAGACCCGCGCCTTACATCGCGCTTTTGGCAGAGTCTTCAGGTGGCTTTGGGGACGAGCTTGACTTTTAGTACAGCTTTTCATCCTCAGACCGACAGTCAGTCTGAGAAGACCTTTCAAATTTTGGAGGACATGCTAAGAGCCTGTATACTTGATTTTTGGGGTTCTTGGGAGGATTATCTATCATTGGCAGAGTTTGCATACAACAACATCTATCAGTTCAATATTATAATGGCACCGTACGAGGCTCTATATGGTAGGCCGTGTAGATCGCCAGTGTGTTGGACAGAGGTGGGAGAGACTGCTGTTTTGGGACCTGACTTAGTGCGGGAGACGACAGAGGTGATTGCAGTGATTCGTCAGCGACAGGTGACAGCTCAGAGCCGCCAGAAGAGTTATTCTGATCAGAGGAGGAGACCGTTAGAGTTTGCTGTGGGGGATCATGTGTTTTTGAAGGTTTCACCTCGCAGAGGGTTGATGAGGTTTGGTCGTAGCGGGATGCTATCACCACGTTTTATTGGACCGTTCGAGATCCTAGAAAGGATTGGGGCGGTAGCATATCGTCTGGCTTTGCCACTTCAGTTAGCATCTGTGCATAATCATAAACTCTTTTTATACAATCAATTCCCAAAATCGTGGTTTATTATTTCTCAAAACCCTAATTTTCATGGAGATCCAACTCAACTCACACATAAACCTATCATTCCTTCAACTCATGCATGAAATCTACTATATTTTACTCGTATAAACAAATTATCAACTTAAATCAACACAAACATACGAGGAAATCTAGATCCTACCTCGGATTTGCTCAAAAGCTTGATATTACTCCAACTTCTCCCTCCTAAGGTTTGGATGTTGACAGATCTTGGTCCTTTGATGCTCTATCTTCCACCTCCTTGCTCCAAATCTTGATCTCCATCCTCAGTTGCTCTCGAACTAACTTCAATCCTTCAATTTCCATGGTGGAGGGTTAGGTTTTTAGGTGGAGCATGGGTTTCTCTCTCTAAAAGGAAGACGAGGAGAAGTGGAGGAGAAGAGAAATGTGAGAGGAGTGTCTCACGTGGGCTGGAAGGCACTATATATATACACACTCCCAATCCTTTCTCTAATGTTCTAGAATTCTCCACGCATTTCCCGATGGTCTGCTCGAGCGGACCCCCACCGCTCGAGCGGTGACCGCTGAAGCTGAATTCCGCGAATTGTCCCAAAAACTCATCCCAAACTTCTACCTTTGCTTACATTTTAATATTTAAATCTTTCCATTAACACACCCATTTCAATATCATTTATCACCAGGTATCTCAATTTTACTTTCACATATTATTCATTTTAACCGTTTACGAACAAAATTTTATAACACCCACGTCTAAATTTAGTTCGATCTCTTCTCTTACCAAAAATATGGAATCACAAAATAAACTGGTATCAAGTCCTTACAACTTTCCCCCTTTGGGAATTTCGTCCTGAAAATTGGTCTCAAGTCACACTAAACCGTCCTTTAATCTTAATATCAATTCTCACACTTCACTAGTCGTTTGGTCTAAATAGTATCTTTCTTAGTCCGCCATCCTGATCATTCTTTCAAGATGACATGACTCAAGGGTGTTAATACGCCTCTGTCTCCAAAAGTGTCATACTATCTTAGATTAAACTTCCGAACACCAATATTTCACAAATATTAGAATCATCCATTTTCATCGAGTTGTACTCTTATCAGGCTTGACCAGTCTAAAATGGTTTATCGTGTAACACAACGTCAATTCTTAACCGAATACTGGGGATGGAGTCCACTACTCCTTCATTGATCACTGATTATCCCTCCATGACCATCATCTCACGTCACATGCACGTTCCCAAAGACTAAATCTTTTCAACCGTAGCATTATGCATCACATGTCTCACCGTTGTTAAGATTCTCCCAGCTTTGTTGTATTATGGTCTAACTCACTACTGCACTCCAAGGCATACCGAGGACTATTCCTCCAACCTAAACACATGTTGCCAAACTCGGACATTGTTCATAAGGATTTCACGTGTTACCCTAAAATTGCCCATGTCCTTACGGCCAACTAACCACCACAAACTAAAAACCAGATCACTACTTGCACTGCATCACTCTAGGCCTTCAACTAGCGAACTTCATGAGCTACAAGAATTGAGTACATCACAGGAATCAAAAGTCCCATAGTTATGCACTTACCCACACAAACTGAATCGCATCCCTCGTCATGACGCCATACATATACCCCTCGGTCCTTTAAGTCTACAATGTTGCAAACCATTTAATTATTGGTCTTTCACAATTATATCATTCCACTCATGCACATTATCACTTACATTCGCGCCTTTCCTTCAAATGGTCGTACTATTCTTCGCATTTCAAGAATCCAGAGTAATCCAAAGCTTCCAAACTAAACATAAATCCTAACTCACAAGAGCATATCAGAAGCACATCACTTGAATATCCCAACCACTACCACAAGGTTCCAACAAATTTTCCACTTCGCCAAGAGCTAGTGGTACAGCCATACCCACATAACCCAGGATAAGCTGCATATAATAATTAACGATTCTCAGCTGATCGTTGCCGAAAAGGATTTTATGTTCTCAATACGAACTCCCTCGTCAACAAGAACAAACACTCCTGGCTTATCAACTTGACCTCAAAGGGAACACAACTCTACACACATACATTCACACAGTAGAGCGAACGAATTCCACCCAAAAAATCCACGAGAAACTCGGTCTCCCAATCACCCCAAATAGCCTAACTAAGAATCACTCAACAAACCAACAGTTACACCCAACCATAGAAGAACGGTCCGTACACCACAACTGTTTGCAAGACAATCATATCTCCTTCCCAAGAAAGACATGGCCAGCCAGAAATGTTGACCCATCCTCAACATATTCCCAGAGTCCATCAAAATTTAGTTCCCAACGATATCCAGATCATCCACTATACTAAGCTCTCAACTCTCAGACTTCATACCTCATACAACACATCTCATAGAACTACCAGCTCGTTACCAGTCACACACGAAAACATTAAACCGACATTCCCATCTTGTCAACACCTCACTTCATAAACTTGTACTTCATTATCCTAACTCCCACTAGGCAAATCTCAGCCATGTCACGGCCTTAAGTTCACTGTCCAAGCAACTCTCATAAAAGTGCACGACACCAACAAAAGAAATTAAACCATGAGGCCTTTCATCTAGAGTTACTAATAACTTCCATTACCTTGCATATGCCAACCGCACTTTCGCTTCCCAAGCACGCACCTATTGCAAACATCTTAACCACCCATGGTTTCTCGTTTATTGACCTAGGCCATCCAAACCACACTGCTGAACCTTATTGCTCCTCACTTCTTTTCTTCGGGCAAACAACATACCCATCTCTAAATCTATGGCCAAACACAAATAACCTCTAGACATATCATACTCAAAATGCACCGTCTCATCACCAGGCCAGCCATACTATCGGATCCTTTTACGTTCTTTTTGAACATCGTACCTCCATCACGTTTCCAAGCACGGTCTCCTAATTATGAGGGTAACAACTAAACCATGGACCTGTATTCTCATAGGAACCTCACAGAACTGATATTCGAGAATCCCATCACGTAAATAACTCAGTTGCTAAACTTCCTTAGGAATCTTACTCAATGAGAGCTAAAGCTATCGACATTCCATACAAACTAAACTACATCCTCAGAAACATCACCCAAACGCTCGGGTTTACAGGGTAAAACAAATGGGCTCTCCAAGGAACCACGGGCAAAAGGGCCCACACTCATATGCCCCAACATTTAATTCTCACTAAGGAAGGATAATCACACTAATCAACCACCCACAAAACATCTCTCCCTCTAGGAAGACAACGAATCGGCTCTAGACTCTTGCTCTATGTCACTACCTCTTGGGACCACCATTACACACTTAGTTTGTAAAGATATCGGACATCATTATACAAACGTTGTCGGCCACCATTCACGATAAGCATATCATTCGTCGCGTTAGGTCTTTGTACTTAGACCACTACCCAAGCACATTAACTATCACCTACTCCTTCACATATCAACGAGGCTTCACGCGCGTCCACAAGACTCTTACCGGTTAACCACTAAGGATAACACTACATATATTCGCATCACTTTAGCACATCTACTTACGGGTCACGTCATACTAACAAGCAAACAAGTAGGCAAACCTATGCTACAGTCTTAAGCTCGCAACTCCGGTACATCCATCGAAAATTGTAAAACGTTTAACTAGAAACACTTATCTCTTTCGTCACCATACGTGAACCACCGACACACGGCTGCCCAAGCATGAAAACAACTACACATCACACGAACAATCGATCCTCGTTTACCAACTCTAGACCAAAGGCACCACCCTACCACCTGCCCCGTAAGGGTAACACAACACCACCACATCCCGACTGTAAGCCGGATATAGACCACTGCCATCGTCCTCTTAAGGGATCTCTTCTTATCAATACGTCGTCTTAAAACGACCAAGCCAGCGACAACAACATCTATTACCTGTCCCATAAGCCTCGTACACTCACATTCACATTCTTACCATACACCATACATTTCACATTACCTCTTACTCTTGAGAACGACGACCCAAGTCACAAAATTCTTCTCCATGAAACTTTCCAAACGATCTCGAACCTTCATTCACCACATCACAACTACCATCGATATACATCTTCTCTTACGTACGTGCACATCACTCGACAACCAACCTATCGATAACATCTTCAATTCACATACTCTTTCCACATACGCTTTTCTTAAGAAACACAACTGAGCACCACGCCATAAAGAAAACACAATGGTCATCAATTTGACCTTCAAAATCACAAGATACATAGTTATCAATAACACCCCTCGGGGTAAGAGACATTCCCAACCATGTGCCCAAGCACAGGCTTTCTAACACACTTTAGGCCAGAGGTTATTACGCTCATGTCCACTATGTTTTCGTCCACTATGCTCCCGTCCATACCCAATCTCGGGTACACGGCTCATGACACAATACGGCTCAAGACATAACATGGCTCATGACGTACATAATCCTCAACGCGCTTAAAACCACGCCTCATATCCCATCACAACAAACAACTTCCAAGAGATTTCAATTACCCTACCATACTTATTCGACAAACTACTGGTAGCACAACACACAACGAGCAACTAACTACGGCCACTCCCCTACCCACGTGAGTATAACAAACTCTAAACAATCAATGGTCATCTCACGAGCTTACACCCACCACAATATATAAAATTCAGTACCCAGATTACAAATTTTTTTTTAATAAAAATAAAATAAAATAAAATAAATAAATAACAATAATTAGCTGATACTTTCAAAATGTAATTCTTGACAAAATCTTATAAATAAAAATTTAATTGAAAAATTATGATAAAACTCGTTAAAATTTAATAAACGTAAAAATCAAAAACTTATATTTAGGAATATGTTATTAAAATTTTAATAACGCGAAAATTCTCGAATTGACATCAAAAATTTATATTAAATTTTGTAAATTTTTGTGAATATAAAATTTTACATTAAAAATTTTAAAATGATACAAATAAAAGGCCAGCAAAAAAATTGACACGTGTCACCACGTGTCAATTTAAGCCGTTGATTCAGCAGCGACCGTTTTATAAATAGGAAGCCTCCAGGAGACATATATTTGCTGCATTGCAGGAGTATCATATATACATACACCATACATATATTACATAATATACATATAATACTCACACAGCAACCAACCAAACCGCTACCAAGCCCATCGCCACCACCGCGCAACGCCGCTCAGCCACAAGCCGCCGACACCGCCGGATCCACCACGCCACCGCCGTCGTCGACGCCGTCGACGCCGTCGACGCCGTTGAACACCGGAATTGCCGCCGTCGTCCACCGTTTTTCTTCTCTCTCTCGGTAGATTCTCTCTCTCATTCTCCCGTTTCTTCTCCTCTCTCCTCTCTCCTCTCCCACACCACGTCGCCATCTCAGGTCGCCATGACCACAACCCGCGCCACCACCCACCACCTCCGAGACCACCGTTGACCACCCAGAAACTGTTTAAAGCCGCTGCAAACGGCCGCAGCTATCACTACCTTTAAATAAACTTTATTTTCGTAATCTGTATACACACGGTCACCACTGTACACGATATTATTTTCCGATCAACAACGTTCACTACTCTTTCAACGGCTTAACAACTCTAGTGAACGGTTTTGATTATTGAAATCCTATTCTGGTGAAACTGAATCCGAATGAAACAGTAAATGCCACCTTTATTTATTTATTATTATTCTTGTTATCGGTAGCACACGGCTATCACCATACACATTATCACCAACGTTCATTATCCTACTGACAACCTAACGCCGTTAATAAACGGTTTCGATTGTTGGTAAATTACTCCAGAAAAATTAAACCCTAAAATTATGGTTTTGTAAACTTAAAAAAAAAAAAAAGAGAACAGTTTTCCGGTTGTAGTTTTCGCTTGGGGTAAAACATAATATTAATAAAAATAATATTGGTTTAAATAATTAGTTTTAATAAGAAGATATAATTTTTGTATGAAATTTTATATTTTTGCATAAAGTGTTAGCAAAGTTATTAAATTAAATAGTTTAATTGTACTAAATTTATTAGGAATTAATGAATTTTATAAAAGTGAGTTTTGCTTAAAATGGTTAAATATTTTAAATAAAGCATTTAAAATAATAATAATATCCAAATTATATCTTTTGAAAATTTATATTTTATAAAGAATTATCTAAATAATTAATTTAAGTTCATCTCACTATATGATATAAAATAAATATTTTAAGTATAAAATTTAACTAAACAATTAATATAGGTTCACTCCTATTATTTAGTACAAAATAAATATTTTAAATATAAAAAGGTGTACTTAATAAAAGTATATATAATATATCTTGAAAACTAAATAAAATAAAATAACTATTGTGAACTAAGGTTTTACAAAAGTGAACTAAGGTTTTATAAGATAAAATTTAATGAACATGAACTTAATAAATTTTTAAAACTTGTTAGATTATAAGATTTTACAAATAAAAAACTTAATTTGGGAGTTTATTTTGTACAAACCTATTTTTTTTTAAGTTAAATGAATTGTTTTAAAAATAATAAACTTTATGAATTTTTAGGCTAACATTTGACATAAATTAAATTATAAGATTTTGTAAATTAAACTAAATACAAGAAATTTTCCAAAATATTTAACTTAAATAAGATCTTTATAGGTATATCTATATCCTTAAGCAAAATATTAAATAAAATCTAAATAAAAAAATCATAAAAAATACAAGGTAATGACAAAAGTTCCATTTGTGTGTTGCATGTAGACCAAGAATTGCACGGCCAAGTAAATTAAATAATTAGCTCTACTACATCCAGGGGAGTCATCTGATATCTGAGTTAATTTCTGTTTCCTATTAATATTCGGTATGAAATATTGGAATTGACGGATTGATTATGGAA
>JAULJZ010149192.1:0-10355 GCA_032270985.1 Heliamphora pulchella | reverse complement strand
GTTTTCTTAGTTTTATTTCCTAATATTGCACATATGCATACATCAAAAGAATCATTACCCCACTCGATAAATTTTTCCAGACTTCCCATAAGAAGAAACGGTGATCAGACGTTCTTCTAATCAGAATTTCAGAGATAATCGTTCGGTGGCTAGCTATACACAAAACATACATAAGTGTGTGCAACTATCGTGTACTTAATCCTATAGCTCTGGAGTTTTGACAAAAAAAACCTGGCTCCGATATCACTTCTGTCACGATCCATTTTCATATATGACGTCCGTGACCGGCCAGTGAGTAAAAACTCATCAAAGGCCTCTTTCTTTCTTTATTTTTCATTTTTATTTTGAATTTTGCCAACTGAATTTTTTTTAAACAAACTCATTCAAGTCATTTAAATTTTAAAGCAAAGTAATTTCTTCATTTAAAAAATTAATTATTTCTATTGAACACTCCCAGTAAATTATTTCAAAAACCCCCAGAACTTCTAACAGTGAAATCAACATTCAAACATTATAAATACAGGAATGAAAATACAACAATTACAGAAACACAAAATCATGAATTTAACTTTCTTTTTCAGCTACCACTTTTTTCTTTCCATCATGCGTCACCTGAAATTTTGTCAACGTCCGTTAGCAAAACTACTGTGCGTTCAATGATATTTAAACTAATAATTATTTCATAATGTCAGAATGATATATTTCAACATCTACTTTTCAGGTATCACAATCATTTTCAGTTTTAAGACGTCAACTGTAACCGTAATTTTTCTCGATTTTAAGCCGTCAACCGTAACCATGATCAGTTTTAAGGCGTCAACTGTAACCGTAACTTTTCTCGATTTTAAGGCGTCAATCGTAAGCATAATCAGTTTTAAGACGTCAATTGTAACCATAATCAGTTTTAAATCACGAAAAAAATACTTATTTTTATGTTATTTAAAATATTTAAGCTTATATCTTTAAAATTTGATTTTTATATAAAAAAACTAATTAAATCACATAATATATAAATTTCTTTGTTTTATTCTATATATATATATATTTTTAAACTAAAAACAAAACAAACAATAAAATAAACTACACAATCCAAACATGGCCCATGTAAAGACTTGAATCACTAACAGTGGGATATGTTAAAACACAGAACAGTGGAACCAAAATAGTAACAGTGAACGCGTGCATGGTTCGGTGGTAAAACGGGTCGATCTTGGAATTTTTTGACAAACTTTGGATTTGCCGTACGGTTAATCTAGACGTCGATTTTGATGGTTGTTTGCGGCTATGCGTTGGTGGCTGTGAGACGAGTCTAACCATATCTATGGTGATTGAAACGAAGATCCAAGGTGACGGATGTGGTTGGCCAAAGTTAGGGCAAAAACTGTTTTTAACAAAATTATAAAACGGTACTTTCTTGGTTCGGATTTTATGTTACAGTTTACTGGCGATCGGAGCCGTTCATTAGCAGCGTTAGGTCATCAAAAGACTAAACCAAATGGTATTGAGTGGCAGTGGTAGTAGGTGGTGTCAAAAATAGTGCACAACAATAATATGAAATTTTGGCGTATAAAAACGTGTGGGGTTGATCGGACAGCATGGGGGGTTTTCGAGGGTGCCGGAGGTGCCGGTGGTGGTCACTGGTGGTCTTTGGCGGTACTAATGGTGGTGATCAGACCAGAACCATCAAAAGAGAAGAGAGAAAGATATATATATACACATATATAGCATCGGGGAGAAAGAGAGAGAGAGTGAGAAAAGCTAACCGAAGGAGAGAGAGAAAAGTTGGTGGCTGGAGGTCGGCAAGGCGACGACGACGACGGTGAACGGCGGTGGCGTCGGGCCGGTGATGGCCGGCGGCTTGGGACGCGACGACGGGCGACATGGATGACGGGTTGGTGCGGCGTCGGCTGTGCCTCCCGTTTCTCCTATCTCTCACACTAAAACAACCAATCCCACTCTCTTATTTATATATACACACACACACACACACACACACACACACGAAGAAATGAGGCAAAACTTAAGTCACCGGTTACCAAAATAATTCCTCTTAAATTCCCATAATAATTTGTATTATTACAAAATTAATTTGCTTTTAATTCCCCTAATAACTTATATTATTTGTAAAATTATTATATGTACTTATATATAGGTATATATTGTTGTGCGTGTGTATATATATATATAATATTTTATTTTATTTTTTTATTATTATTATCTTTAAAATGGTGTTATAAAGTGTAACGGTAATACCCCAAAACTTACTGGGCAATTCTTATATATTTATTCTTTTATTTATTTATATATATGTGTTTACTTCTTTAATTATTATTATTATTATTTTTTTTTTACTAATCCTTTCCTCACTCCATTGAGAGGCAACCTAAACCCATGTATACATGGAGCTATGTAATAGTTATAAAACCACCGGTTTCATGGTTTTTATTATAATTAAATGATTATGATTAATCGACAATTCATTGAGCACTTATTATTATAATTAGTATTGTGGAATTATTATTATAATTATTTATTTATTTTATCTACTTAATTGCATAAGTTTTTTTTTTTCGAGATATTACATTCAAGATCGTCATCCCCATAACCCTGGCCCGCCATGAATAGAAAAGGAATCACAAATAGAAGGGTGAACATCGTGTGACAATAGAAAGTCCTCACAACGGAAAAGAGAAGGTACAAAAGCAAGGAGAAGAGTAGGGGGAGTTGAGAGCGCAGAGAGATAGAGAGAGAGTGAAGATGTGAAGAACGAGCCTAGTCCGCGCGCCTCAAGCACTATATGCACGCTTGGAGTTGGCGGTCGCCAACTTGCATTGTAGCGACCGCCTGGTTTCTCAAGAGACACATGGCAACCGTTATATTGGAAGGATTTTTACCTGGTGGCCGCCATGTCAGAAGGATTTCGTCTTGGCAATCGCCAGGTTGCCAAAAGTCACATCATGTCAGTTTTGCATAATGGCGTTCTGGCTTTCCTTGAGGGGCCATTTGGGCATTTTTTTTATTATTATATGTATGATTATTGTATTTTCTTTTAATTGTAGTTTTTTTTATTGTCGTGAGCACTTTGTTAACAAAAATAATTTTCAAAAATACATTTTTTTATCACGTGTTATTTATTTTGTGCATATTAACTCCGTATATGTTATTTTATGTGCATTTTCAAAAATATTTTGTTAAGCAAATAATAATTTTCAAACCTTATTTTTAGAATTATTTCCTTAATATATATATATATATATATATATATTTTGCTACTCCATCTTTTTACGGCGTTTCTATTCCGATAAATTTAATTTTAAACCGTAACTAGACTTTGATTATTTTTATCTCACGTCTTGTCCCGAATTTTCAGACCTTAACTCGATCTATTAATTCGCGGCTTTCCTCCGATAAATTTAATTTTAACCCGTAATTAGGTTTTGATTATTTTTATCTCACGTCTCGTCCCAAATTTTCAGGTCTTAACTCGACCTATTAATTCGCAGTTTTTCTCCGATAAGTTTAATTTTAAGCCGTAACTAGATTTTTAATTATTTTTATCTCACGTCTTATCCCGAATTTTCAGGTCTTAACTTGACCTATTAATTCGTGGTTTTCTTCCGATAAATCTAAATTTAAGTCATAAATTTGACTTTTAATTATTTTTATCCCGCTTCTATCATGAAATTGTGAGGTTTTAACTCGACCGATCAATTGCTTCTCCGGTTAAGGTAATCTCTTGGATCTTAACTCGATCCTTTTAAAATTATTTTATCTCCAGCCAAGTTCTTAGATCTTAACTTGATCTTTGACTTGTTTCCACTCCCTTTAGATCTTAACTCGATCTTTAGGATTTGTTCGATCATACCAGTATCTGTATCATGTTAACATCTATATCATGCTACATTTTGCATCATACTTCTTATCTTGCATCTTTTCCCCAGGAACTACGTTTTGGTATGATCCCTAGCAAAGGGGTACGTAGGCAACTTGATGAAAGTTTGAGTACGACCAACATCATATGAATGCTTGTGTATTTGTGGCCTAAGATTGACGGTTCGGTAAAATAGCTGTTGTCTCTAGGTCTTTGATATTAGCTATATGAGCCATATCAAAGAGGGGCAACTGTAGACACCCCAATTTGATTCCACCTAATCTTACGTGAATCCAATGATTAAAATAGGTGGGACAAGTGCTTCAGTTCGATCCTCGAGAAGTGATCCAAGCTCAGTAATTGAACCCGACCATCAAACACTATCAGAAACCTTCAAAACCAATGAAGTTGTACCAAACCATCGATAACTTGTTGCCCAAGTCATTGTCAGAAGTGGCGACCACCATGTTCATTATGGCGACCGCCCATAAAACCTTGTGGAACCTTTTTCAACGTGGCAACCGCCAATTTAAACATGGCGACCGCCAACTCCAAATGGCCTGACATGCCTTTGAACGTGACAGCATCTCATTGGTTGAAGAATTATATAAATACCGTACCTCTGGTACGTTTTCAAGGACATAAAATTATAGAGAGGTTTAGTGAGAGAAGCTATGCCAAGTTGCTGAGCAATCCCGAGCCCCAACGCTGAAGCCTTGCCGAAATATCGAGATCCTAGCCTCCAATAGTCCCAAATCTTAGCTTGGATCATCGCCCGGGAATCAAATTGCTCACCTACATCCCCCGACTTGAGGATTCCTTAGCAATCCAGGTATTCTGCTCGGATCCCCGGTCCGTCTAACTTCATTTTCTCTCTTTTGGAGTGATCGGGTTAATTTTCACGTATTCGTTCCAATGACATTCTTGTTTTGCTTCATGTTTTAACTTATGTAGTTTACTTGTTTTGTTAGTTTACTTATTCACATTTTAAGTTTGTTATAAATTGTTAAATTATTAAATAGTACTAATATTTTTGACAATTATAACTCATCAATGTTGTTAATTGTTATAATTCAATGCACTTACATAAAAATAGTTGTAATAGTCAATATTATATTCATTTAAATTCTAGTATTTTACTCCATTTCTTTTTCTTTCCTTTTAATTTAATGTTCTAGTATTTATTTTTCTTTTAGTATAAATTTTATTTTAATAACATTTTATTTCATTTTCTTGTACTTATTAGTTTAACGCTCTATTTTATGTTATTCTAGTTTAGTGTTTATTTTCTTCTAGCATTACTTTAATTTTTCTTTTTCTAGTATTTCATTTATTAGCTTTAGATTTTCTTTATTGTATTTTTATTTTCTCTTTTTTTTAAGTTTTAATTTTATATTTCATTTAAATACTAGCATTTCTTTTTCTTCTTCTTTCAATTTTAGCTTAATGTTTTTTTGCTAACACCAACCTAAATGTTCTTTTGATAGTAGATGTTCTTTTAATTTTATTTTCTTTTTCTTTTTCTAGCTTTTATTCTCTTCTTTTTATTAGTGTAATTTTCTTTTCTATTATTTTATTTCCTTTTAGTATTAGTTTTAATTTCCTTACAAAGTTCTATTTTGCATTTTTTTCTTGTAATATTAATATTCATTTTTCTTATAGAAATTTATTTTTTATTTTTTTTATAGTCTTATTTTCTTTTTATGGCACTTTTCTTTTATTTTACTAAAATCAAAAATCACAAAAAAGGTTTTTAAATTAATTTTCATCTTTAAGTAGTTCATAATTTTCTCTTTTAAAAAAATACTCAATTATTCCTTTCATTTCTTCTATTTTCTTCTCTTTTAAAATGTAAAATGCTGATAACTAAATATTCTTAACTTTTCTTCTATAATATTTTTTTTCTATTCTTCTATTAACTACAAAAAGCACAAAATTACAAAAATATCTTTTAATGTTCTTTTTATTCTTCTTATTTTTATCTTTTATATAAATAAATAGATTTTCTTCTTAATAGCATTTTCTACTTTTCATATTTTGTTAAATCTTTTTTTTCCTTTAAATCTTTAAATTCTCTTTTGTTATAAAACTCTTATTTTAAATTTATTTGTTAAATAGATTTTCTTTTAATGTAGAATATTTTCTTTTATGCATTTCTTATTTTACATTTCTTATTTCTTTATTAATTCATCATGTTAATGCTAATCTAGTTTGTTTTGATAATATGCATGTTTTAGTTAATTTCTTTAAATTTGTATTTAGAATAGTTTAGCTTAATTTGTTTGCAATCCACGTTTAGGTAATTTTAGCAATTTTAGCATATTTTTATTCTTTTAAACCAAATCATGCTAATTTAGATTGCTAAAACAATATTGTATGTGGGTATGTTTCATGTATCCTTTATATAAAAATTGCATGCCATAAAACTTTGGTTTTTTTTTTGACATTTATGTGTTTTGGGGTGCTATGTACATATTTTATGTATTTTTTATACTTAATTTTGAATATTCTCTCTTCATTCATATTTTCTTTATTTGCATGCATTTGAGAAATTATATTAAAGAACCAATGATGATTAATAGAGGTCAACTTTACGGTTGGGCGAACGGGGTACCTAACATCTTCTCCGATTCGTACCTTAGCCTCCGAACCCTTTTTCTCTGGTTAACGTTTTAAAGATCAGTACCCAATTTTTTTTTCTTAGTCTTTCTCAAAAACTAAATGGCAACTCTATTTTCAACAAAAGAGGTTTTCAAAATTTATTTTTCAAGGTGTTAAAATATTTTTCTAAACATTCTTTGAATTCCTTATTTTTGAACATTTTTCAAAATGACCCCCCTAAATCCCAATGCCACAAACCCGACAAGGTCCTAACCTTGGGTCCACCTAATCCGGCGCCTTGCCTTCCATAACATTTGAAATAGTTTGTACAACTTGAGCTGAAGTTCATAAAAAATAGACTAAAGATAAAAAAATGCATAACATGTGAGGATGGTTATGTGAAATGCAACACATAGTTTTCTCAAACAAGTACCAGGTTTGTTTCTAAATCAAACACCATTCATATAATAGATTTTTCATTTTATGAAATCAACTATGTTTAGTCCTTCATTTCCCTATCATTACAACCATTTTTAGTTCTCGATTAATCGCTCCCATGCACGTACGCACGCACACACGCACGCACACCTGCGTCTTCCAACTCTTTCCAAATCCAAACAAATTCATGGTTTAAGTTTTTAAGAACCGATGTTGAACGAGTCTATAGGCCTATGCATGGCCACTACCGACCGGGTCTCAAGAGGCCCGCCAAGTGATGATGTGTTCTATAACCTTCCGCAACCAACAGCTATTCCCAGTTTTCCAGCCGGTGGGCAGCATACCCAAACGTCTATTCCTGAGTACTAGCATGAGGCCAGAGTGCTCAATCTACGCAGTTTTTCAATTTTTCACCGAAGAGCTGCTCGAGCCCAAATTATAATCCAAGGATTTAAATTGGTTCATTCATTTTATGATTTCTAAAATTTCACACACGAGTCCAACCCAACATGATCAAAATCATTCACCTTACAACCTTTACGAGTCCAACCGTTAGACCCGGCTCCTCTCGTAAGCACCCAACCCACGCATGGAGTTAAAATCACTCAATATTTTTCAATATTCTTATAATTTACATGTTCGAATAAAAAGGTTCATAAATCCCCAAATTAACATCTCATACCAAGGACAATCATCAATTTAAAAGATTTGTTCAAAATTCCCACCCGAAGCTCATGAATTCCCATGCATCATATAAGTTTATGAAACTTTACCTACAAGTAGGTCAACCTACCCTAATTTGTCCAAAGATTTAATCAATTGCCTCATTTGAACCCAATAACTCCAAAATCTTTAATTTTCATATTTTTAATTCAAATCAAACCCTATCAATGCCTTCCAACGGTAGTGTTAAGTTAGATCTACCACAAATTACACAAAAGCTCAAGATCCAAACCTAAACCCAGGGTTTCAAAAACACAAGTTGTATCATGCTTTTAAGTAAACCTAATGAAAGTACAACTCATATACATAAATTGATCAAGATTAGTCTTAGATCCTACTTTTTGGATGCTAAATCTACAAGAATCAAGGCTCTGGCACCACTAAGGATGGAAATCACCCACTGAACGACGAAACGAAAGCTCTCAACGTGATGTTCCAACTCCCAATGTGAAGTTTCAACTCCTAAGGGCGTATACTCCAGAGGGGAGCAAGAGGAATCAACTAAACAGAAAGGAAGAGGGCTCAAGGAACCATCAAAGAGGATTCTAGGAATTCCCTTAAGGTTTTAGAGAGAGAGGGAGAAGATAAAAAATGAAGGAAAAGCTCCAAGATGCGAAATTTAAAGTCTGTTCCGCCGACAGTCCGCTCGAGCGGTCCCCACTTACACGAACTCTTTGCAACTGGTCCACTCGAGCGAACATAGGACCGCTCAAGCAGTCAGTGCTGAGTTGGAACCCAAACTAAAGATGTATAAAAGCCTCAAACCATAAGCCAAACACCTCACGACTCGTCCGAACACCCCACAACAATTGTTCTCATGCTCCACCCAGCACCCAATTATCATTAATAACCATTACCAAGATCAAATTTCAATTATTTCTCAAAGAAAAATGCTTTTCCACTTCCCACCAAAAGTTTACCGATGAGTTTTAATTAACCCTAAAAAAATGGGTCCTTACAACCTCCTCTACTTAAGAAATTTCATCCTCAAAATTCAATACTAAAACTCGAGCCTACTAACTTATCGTCAACCACTCTCAATCTCCCCAAGAGTGACGTCCTCGATACAAACATATTTTTGAAGTATAAACATCCCTATCGATTCCCTCCACGAGAAAGGTCTCATCACCGAGGCATCGAAACACAACTTACATCGGATATGACCAACTCAAGCGATCAAACGCATAACACGGAACTAATCCACAACTAAAACTGGAGTAAAAAACTCCCCACTTTCGTACCTAAGGACTATGATCCTTGTTTGAATTGTCACAAACTAGCTTATCCCCATATCAAAATGCACATCGAAGACTACTCCTGTAAGCCTAACACACTTTATCAGACTCTGACATTACTCACAAGAATTCACACATATGTCCGAAACGTTACCACTAAAGCTGAAGAAATGCTCATTGCTAAGCAGAGACAACCAACAAGTGGTTCCAGGGAAAGGAGCTTACTCAAATTATCGAAAACTCCAAAGAACACATTTTCTCGTCATGATTAACCAACAGTCCATGTATACCTTCACCCTTCACCAACCCTCGACCAGTTCCTCAACTCACAAATCATAACTCCCATCTCGTAGAAACACCAGGTGTCACATCATCGTCAAGGCCCAGATTTCACACAATCGAGATTATCACCCGAGTATCCTAGCCATTAAGGTCAGTATGGTCACACGAACTCACTAAGTTGCTAGGGCCAAACATGCCATACGGACGAAACGTTCTACGGGTACATACTTATCTACACAAATCCAACCACATCACCCATTACGTTATCATGCACATACGTATTCCCACATTTCGCAATCAACCCTTTGACCCTTAATTGATCATCTAGCCTCTAATCAACTGCAATTAATCTCATTCGGCCTTAACCCATACTTAACACATATGCTTATCCTTCGTATTCATGACATTGTACAATTAATCAATTATTAATCTCTTAGTAGTTATCAACCGCACCATTTGTCAATACATACATACCATTTGTCAATACATACATACACACCTGCGTCCTTCTGTTTACATCTGTACCACACGTACAACCACCGTACAATAACCCTCTATTTAGATGACAATAACTCATGATCTATTGTGGCGTTGGAATTTTAGAGTTAAAAATGAGAGAATTCAAAGATGTTTTGAAAAATACTTTAACACCTTAAAAATTAACTTTTGAAAATTTCCTTTTATTGAAAATAGAGTCGCCACTTAATTTTGAGAAAACTAAGAAAAAAAAGATGGCCAAATGATCTTAAAAGCGTTTAACCAGAGAAAGAGGGTTTGGGAGCTGAGGTACGAATCGAAAAAGGTGTTAGGCACTCCGTTCGCCCAACTATAAGGTTGACCACTATTAATCATCATTAGTTATTTAATAGAATTTCTCAAGTGCATGCAAATAAAAAAAATAGAGACAAAGAAAGAACATTCAAAATCAAGTATAGAAAATACATAAGATATATACATAACACCCCAAAATAAATAAATATCAAAAGAAAAATCCTAAGTCCTAAGAAATGCGATTTCTAACTAAAGGATACATGGAACAATTCCGCATGCAATATTGTTTAAGCAAGCTAAATTAAGATGCTTTGGTTAAAAGAATAGAATGCTAAAGATACAAAACTACTTAAACACGATTTGCTACAAAATAATCTTGAAACAAAGTGACTAAATTCTAAACTAATATGTACAATATGCATGTTGTCAAGTTA
>JAULJZ010149181.1:0-10355 GCA_032270985.1 Heliamphora pulchella | reverse complement strand
GCAAGTTCTATACGGAGCACCATAACGTAAAAGCTGACTTTACGGACTAAAACCGAAGGATAAAAGCACCTACCACCTTCTTTACAGGAACTACCCCGAAGGACAAAGGTACCTACTTTGAGCACGTTTCAGAACTTACACCAAGAGCAACTCGTGCCACATACCCGCTATCCTGGTACATCTAAAGAATCATTTCACAAAATCAAAATGTTTTCACAAATACATGAAACATGTATATAGATCCATCCATCAACATGGAGATCAAAGAAAAACATATAGATCCATCCATTAACATAGAGATAAACAGGTATGTAAAAACACACTTTTATCAAACGTTTTCAAGGTTGAGCCTCAACCCCAAGGGTCAACTCCAAATCTCCAACAAAACATGTTTTTCCTCAATGTTTTCGTAAAAACTCCTTTTTTCAAACCATTCTTTTGAAAACCAACCTCCGAAACGCGAGATTTCATAAATCTATCGCTTTAAAACCATTCGAGGAAGGCGAGGAAAGGCAAAACCTAATTACCGAACCACCAAAACAACACCAACAGCACACACAGGACCCCAGTCGACTGGCCCAAGCCCCCAGTCGACTGAAAAACTCTCTGGAAAAAAGAAAAGCAAAACAGAAGAAATTTCAGTCGACTGACCTCCCAGATCCAGTCGACTGAACTCATAGCTTCAGTCGACTGATCCTGCCTAGAAAATATTTTTGAGCTACGATTTTGCTTCCAAACCTCAAATCAAACCTCCAAACACTCATCAAACATCCTCGGACTTCAACACGCCCAAGCCTCACTTCCAAACCTTGAAAGAAAACTCTCAAAACACACTTCCATCCACTGAAAATGCCAAAAAATAGTTTTAACCCAAAACCAGATTTAAAAGATAAATCACCTTTTCATGCGTTTTTAAACGGGGAAACAGCATAGAATTACATATATCACCCTAAAACAGTTATATAGTCTAGAATACTACCTCGATGAGTCAAAAACTCGACGCCTCAATCCACGTACCAAACTGAGTTTTGTCGAAATGAAATTCCGTCCGGATGGATGCGTAGAGCACGATGCCTATAATAGGGATCGACTGTTGGTCCATCAAAAACCAAGCCCCGGGCCCCCGAGAAGTTAGAGAGAAGGCAGAGAGAATATGGAGGAAACTTAGTGGAGAAATTTTGAAAATATCTTTTGAAAATATCTAACTCCAGATATTTATATGCCTCCAAAATATCTTTTTTTTTTAATTTTTTTAAAATTCACACCGTA
The DNA here is from genome assembly GCA_032270985.1 of Heliamphora pulchella. Lineage (NCBI taxonomy): Eukaryota > Viridiplantae > Streptophyta > Magnoliopsida > Ericales > Sarraceniaceae > Heliamphora > Heliamphora pulchella. Next base: position 9,086 of record JAULJZ010149181.1, on the reverse strand, counting down.
ACTCCCTGCAGCCCCCAGGACCAACCCCGCATGCTTATTTAAACCAAAACATGCATCAAAACGCATATAAGCATATTAAGGCAAAAATGCCAAAACGTGTACAAAACACCGAACATGCATATATATCAAAAAATAAATAAAACGTTATAGGGTCTTACACTTATATTTTGTAAGAATCTAAAATCTAATCTTCTGTGTATAAACCGTACTCTACACACCAGATTAAATACTATACAGAATACAGGACATCCATGCATAACATTAAAGAAATAATATACATATATTGCTCATTAAGATTCTCATAAATTGAAAAATTAATTTTATTAAAATAAAATTAAATACTAAAAACATGATTTTCAATGTAGCAATCCTAACAATTTGTTTATCACAGTGTATTAGAGAATCCTAATACAATCGGGATACAGGAAGCTGATACAAATAAAGATTGAATCATTACAGCTTATCTTCAAACAGGAGATTAAAACTTATCAGAGTTTCTATTCGATTATAAAACTAGAATTTATACATATCTTGCATTTATATTCTTTGAAACTCCATGGATGATGTATATCTATTTTATATATTCTTATTAATTTAATTAATTTGAAAAATTTGATTTAATTAAATATTTTGCAAAAAAATAAAATTAAGTTTTTTTTAATTAAATAGAAAAATTTTAGATATTTTATTTTTTTACAAAATATCACGTTTAAGATGATTTTTTATTAAATCGGATATCTTATAAAAACATAAAAATTAATTCTGAATTTTATATTAATTAAATAAAAAAATATTTAATCTAAATAAATTATTGTTTTCAAAAAATATGTAACTGAAATAAAATAATTGAATACCTTTAATCACTACCTTAACTGAAAAGTTAAAAGAAAAACTATGCATTCATCGAATTTTATTTGTTACCCATTAAAATATGAAAAGATGGTTTGGCAAATTGGAATATTTGAAATTGTGTACACGGAAAGAAGTTTTGGACTCTTTCAGATAATGTGATTTTTAAAATTAATAAATTTATTTTAATTAAATAAAATTTTATAATCCTAAAAAATATTTTTAAAATATAAGTGGGAGAAGAAATTTATTCACAGATAAATTTCGCAGTCTCTATCACCAGTTTGTAGTCAATGTAATTAATTCTGCGTATTGGTAATAAAGCCTTCCTCCCCATTTGACAAATTAATTGCTGTATCGCCACTATAAACCTCCTTTAGAAATAATTCTAGATAATTGTTAATATGGATCACTTCTATATCTGAAGGATTCATTGCGAAGCGATTGATTTGGGATTAGGTGGTTGTTAACATTTAGCTGTAAATAATTAGTATTCTCGCTATCTGAGTCGCTACTATTATTTACTAGACCAAAGGTGATTATGTCAGCTATTTAACTTTACTTGACAGAGTCAGTTGCCTAAATAGTAAAATTAAAAGGATTTGGCTTATCTGGACAAACGATGGATAGTGGATGCCCTCCCATCGAGACATGCTATTCACAAGGTACGAGGCTGCTGGCAAGTTTTTTTAAATGGTGAGAGAACCAATTTAAAATAAATTTAAAGTTTTGCTTGTCATAATTAATGGTTATTTTTAATGATGTGATTCTCAGGAATAACATGACTTTCAATTCTTTCGCATCTATATTCAAAGAAAACAAACTTAAGGGACCAAACTATGTTGACTGAAAAAGGAATGTGGACATTGTGTTAACTGCTGAGGATTATAAGTTTGTATTAACTGAGATTTGTCCACCAGTACCTGAGGAGGGAGCGACCGAATAGGAAATCTAGGCGTATCAGAAGTGACAAAAAGCTGATCAAATAACTCCCTGTTATATTTTGGCTTCCATGTCAAATGTTTTGTAGCATCCGCATCAGTCTATACCTAGTACCTATGACATGATTATAAATCTCAAAGAAATGTTTGGGGATCAAAATCGTGCTGCTAGGTAGGTGGCCATGAAGTCTCTAATGAATGCAAGTATGGCTGAAGGCACCCCTGTTATGGATCATATTCTGAAGATGATCAGTCTTCTGAATGAACTGGAGATCCTAGGAGCTGAAGTTGATGAAGAAACTCAGGTCGATATCATACTCCAGTCACTACCTAAACTATACCATGAAGAAGCTCAGCTTTTCATTGGTAAAACTTCTTAAAAACCTTCAAGCAACAGAGGGTGTTCTTAGGAAGCTAGATTTTGTGTATGTGGCTGAAAAAGGTTCTTTCTTTAAGTCGAAAGACAAGAAGAAGAAAAAGGTTCAGACACAGGGAGGCACAGGTTCAAAAGCAGTTAAGGGGCCAAAAACTAGTGTGAAGAACCCGAGAGGCAAGTGCTATCACTATAACCAGTTTGGGCATTGAAAAAAGTAGTGTTCGATTTTTCTCAGTAAGTAGAAAAAACTAGATAATTTCTATTTACTGGTAATTGAAACATGTTTAGCGGTGTTATCTACCGGTGCCTGGTGTGTAGATATGGAAGCCACTAATGATATCTATAATTCTTTGTAGGGATTTTCGGAAACAATGTAGCTTAATGATGGGGAAATGTACCTACATATGGATAATAATACAAGGATGGCAGCAGTTGCATAGGAGATGTCACTCTCAACTTTAGTAGAGATAGAATTTTACTTCTAAAAGATTGTCTTTATGTACCTTCGATTGGAAGAAATTTAATTTTAATTTCTAGTTTAATAAAAGACAAATATTCTTTTCGTATTAATGACTCTGTGGTTGTGAAGAAAAATAAATATTTTATTTTTTCTAGTACATTGGTGGATGATCTGTACGTCGTATCTCCTATATCTCCAACACTGCAACTAACTAAATTAAATAACACATCTAATTTACCATATAAGAGAAAGTTTTCTTCTTTAATGAACTAAACGTTTTTTTAGCACTTGCTCTTGGGTCAAATAAATTTAAAAATGATAAATAGACTGGTAGAAGATGGATCTTTAAGTTCATTGCAAATGAAGGCACTTTCAATATGTGAATCCTACTTAAAGGGTAAGATGACCAAGAGGTCCTTCTTGGTCAAAGGCTATAGAGCTAAAGAACCGTCGGAACTGGTTCATTCTGATATATGCGATCCTATGACAATCCGGGTTAGAGGTGGCTTTGAGTACTTTGTTAGTTTCATTGATGATTACTCAAGGTATGGATACATTTATATGATGTACTGTAAGTTTGAATGCATTGAGAAATTCAAAGAATTCAAGGCAGAGGCGGAGAAGCGTCTGGGTAAAAGTATCAAATTATTACGATCTGACCGTGGTGGAGCATACCTCTTTGGAAAGTTTAGGGGCAACTTGTCATCGGAAGGGATTATATCCCAATTGACTGCACCAGGCACTCCGTAGCAGAATGGTGTAGCAGAAAGAAGGAATAGGACTCTTAAAGAGATGTAAGGTCCATGATGAGTTATTCAGGTTTACTTGATTCATTTTGGGGACTCGCATTAGAGACAGCGACTTACATTCTGAACTTGGTACCTTCTAAGTCAGTATCTTTAACTCCAACAAAATTATGGACCGGGCGTTGGCCTAGTCTGAAACACATTTGAATTTGGGGTTGTCCAACACATGTGCTGAAAGGGAATACGGGTAAGTGGGAACCAAGGATAGAAGTCAGTTTCTTTGTAGAGTATCCCAAGAGAACGAAGGGTGGTCTATTTTATAATCCTAAAAATCAAAAGGTCATTGTTAGCACCAATGCTCGATTCTTGGAAGAGGATTATATTATGGACCACAGACCCAATAGTAAAATTTTTCTAGAAGAAATGAGAGAAAATACCAATAGAACAGAAGAGGAACCACAAGTCACTGATATCCTATTGCCTCGTCGTAGTGGGAGAATTATTGGAACGAGTGTAAATCATGAACAGGGTGCTAGTGCACAAGGTTCAGATTTTGCATAGCTCGTTACTGCTAGTACACAGATACAGGTAGTGCCTCGTCGTAGTGGGAGGATTGTTCATCAATCTGATCGGTATACGTTCTTGGGAGAGTCTTTTGACAAGATCCCGATTGAACTAGATACCGAACCTGCTAACTACAATAAAGCACTTCAGGATAAAGATGCAGATCTTTGACAAAAGACTATGAATTCAGAGATAGAATCTATGTATTCTAATAAGGTCTAGGAACTTGTAGAACCCCCCAAAGGGATAAAACGCATTGGATGCAAGTGGATCTACAAGAGGAAGAGAGAAGCAGACAGGAAGGTTGGAAGCTTCAAAGCTAGGTTTGTTGCAAAAGGGTTCACTTAGAAAGAAGAGATTGATTATGAGGAAATCTTTTCATCGGTAGCCATACTTAAGTCTATCCGGATTCTCTAATCCATTACTACTCATTTCGATTACGAAATCTGGCAAATAGATGTCAAGATAGCTTTCCATAATAGAAGTCTTGATGAGTGTATCTATATGGTACAACTAGACGATTTCATAGCAAAGGACCAGGAGCACATGTTGTGCAAGTTTAAGAGATTCATTTATGAACTTAAACAGGCATCGAGGTCTTAGAATACTCAATTTGATCAAGCCATAAAGACTTATGATTTTGATTAGAGTCTAGATGAGTCCTATGTGTACAAGAAGCATGACGAAAGCATGGTGGTCTTCCTAGTGCTTTATGTAGATGATATCTTGCTCATCGAAAAAGATGTGAGGGCATTATCTGCGGTAAAAGTATAGTTATCTAGACAGTTTGATATGAAAGAATTGGGAGAAGCCAGTTACATCCTAGGGATCATGCTTGTGCGAAATTAGAAACAAAAAATGTTAGGCATATCACAAGTAAAGTATATCGATGATATCCTTACTCGATTCAGCATGCAGGATTTCAATAAAGGGTTTCTCCCTTTTAGGTATGGAATCACTCTATCTAAGGATCAATGTCCCAAGACACCTGATGAGATAGAGAAGATGAAGGCTGTTCCTTATACTTCGATAGTAGAAAACCTAATATATGCTATACTTTGCACTATACCTGATATCTGCTTTGCTGTTGGCATGGTTAGTAGATACCAGTCTAACTCAGGGCAGGAGCATTGGACTGTAGTAAAGAATATAATCAAGTAACTGAAAAGGACTAAGGATTATATGTTGATTTACCAGGCAGACAGTTTAGTACCTTTAGAGTACACAGACTCAGATTTTTAGTTAGACAAAGATTCCCATAAGTCTACCTCAGGATATGTGTTTACCTTAGGAGATGGAGCTATAAGTTGGAGGAGTATCAAGTAGTCCTGCATTGTTGATTTTACCATGGAGGCCGAGTACGTGGCAGCTTCTGAAGTAGCCAAGGAGGCCATTTGGTTTAGGAACTTCCTATTGGATCTAGACGTGGTTGGTCTCTTCAGTTTAGTCGGCTATTACACTTTACTGTGACAATAACAGAGCGGTTGCAAACTCGAAGGACCAAGAGTCCATAAGAAAGAAAAGCACATTGAGGGTAAGTGTCACCTGATATAATTAAGTATCTAAAAAGGACAAAGAATATAATCAAGTACCTAAAAAGGACTAAAGATTATATGTTGGTTTACTAGGTAGACAGTTTAGTACCTTTAGAGTACGCAGACTCAGATTTCTAGTCAGACAAAGATTCTCGTAAGTCTACCTCGGGATATGTGTTTACCTTAGGAGATGGAGCTATAAGTTGAAGGAGTATCAAGCAATCTTGCATTGCTAATTTCACCATGGAGGCCGAGTACGTGGCAGCTTTTGAAGCAGCCAAGGAGGCCATTTGGCTCAGGAACTTCCTGTTGGATCTAGACGTGGTCGGTCCCTTCAGTTTAGTCAGCTATTACACTTTATTGTGATAATAGCGGAGCGGTTGCAAACTCGAAGGAGCCAAGGGTCCATAAGAAAGGAAAGCACATTGAGCGTAAGTATCACCTGATACAAAAAATTGTACAGAAGGGTGTTGTTGTAGTGACCAAGAATGCATCAGGAGACAACCTTGTAGATCATTTTTCAAAGAGCTTACCGGCTAAGACTTTTGATAGTCATGTAGAGGGCATAGGAGTCAGATGCATGGTAGCATAGTTTTGAGTATAAGTGGAAGATTGTTGAGGTTTTATACTGAAAATCATGGATTTATTTAGTTTTAGTATTTAATTTTATTTTAATAAAATTAATTTTTTATTTTATGATAATCTCAATGAGTAATGTATGCAATATCATTTATTTAATATTATGTATGGATGTCTTTTATTATGTATAGTATTTAATCTAGTGTGTAGAGTACGGCTTGCACACAGAAGACCAAATTTTAGGTTCTTACATAATATAAGTATTTGTTTACAGTTTAGATAAATATGGTTATACCATCGGTACGACTGTAGCATAGAGTTTTAGTAGGCTTGCCTTAGTTACGGGGAACAGATAATAGCGTCGTCTATTGTTCCGACTCTCTGTGCTAGTACACTTTGTGTGTATTGAACGAGACACATTGGGGTAATTAATTTTATACTGACTATATAAATTAATTTACACCTCAAGGTTATTGTGAGAATGCTTATGCTCTTAATCTTGAAATAATTAATTATTTACGTATAATTAATACTCTTTATTTTGATTCATTAGAGGGTACGATCTTATATGGGTCTATATTCCTGGTGAGTTAAATAGCGGTATTAATTATATGATGAATATTAATTATTGACGGAATCCCCCTTAAGGAAGCTTATAAGTTTTGACCGGGCCAAACCCTGCTGGTGGATTTAATTATCAGACGGTCAAATAAGTTAAGCGGAAGGGATTAAGGAATATCAAGATACTGATTAAATTAAATTATTAGTAATTAAATTTAATTGATGAGTATCGAGAATCTTAACATGGGGAGATGAGTTAAGTATTTAATAATAAGAGCTCAATGCAAGATGGTCTTGAAATTATGGGTCAGAGTACAATTATTGTTCTTTAATGGTGTGAACTGTAATTTAGTATTTTATGAAAATGTATAAACCGGTGTAAAGTTTTCATAATTACAGATACCGCTGTGAGGTTTGCTTAATTGCAAAAACTGCTAGATACGTATATGGGTTACTCTAGAAGTCTTTGTGATAATTACTCCACAGGTCCCTGCTGTAACCCATAAATATGCAGATAGGCTGAACCAAATTCATAACTCATCTTCAAGACTAAGGTTGACTAGGTTCTACTGGTACGAGTTCTCGAAGGATCATAGCCCACACTGCATTTAGGAATCGCATAAGAAAATACAGTAGAAGGTCTAATAAGTGCTTCAACTCGGGAATCAAATTTGTAGTTGGAGAATCGACCAAAAAGGTATTCTTCTAAATTAACTGTGGTGGCACAGGTTTTATTTTGATCGTTCGACATCAAAATTTTTTATCTTGAGCCCGTTTTGGTGATTGCCCGTCCAGTTATTTTTATTGAAAAATTGTTTACAAAAACAATGATCGTGGCAGTTTTGCCTCCAATAGCTTGGTGTTGATAAATACGCATGGGTCTATAGGCGCCGTTCGACTTTGGTACTTAATTAAATCAATGAAAGAAACTCGATTTGTAAAACCATATGACTTAGTTGATGAATGTGAAGAAGTGAGAAATTGTAACAATGGTTGTAGTTGGGAAATGAAATGATATGATATGAAATGAGGAGTTATGGTAATCGTGTTGGGATTGAGATGAATATATTAAAAAACTAAACATGGTGTGTATTGTTTTAATTAGAAAACAAAATTGGTTATGTGAATGAGAATTTACTAGAAAAGTGAATTGGGTTTTGGGATTTTTAAACTTGCTGAGTATTCACATAATCGTCCTCGGATGTCATGCATATATTTATACATAGTCTTTTTCCAACGAGCCTTGGCTCATATTGCTTAACCCATTTCAGGTGATAATAGAAAGAAGGTGGTCGATTGAGAAGCTTGGTTTGAAGACCGTTTTTGGGAACCTTTTGGATAGATTTACATACATGTAGAAATATCTTTTGGGATATGCATATGTTATAAATGTAATTCTTTCAATACAATGTTTTGACCATTGGGATTAGTTGATACTCATTTTGTATGGCCTTAAGGCCACACATTCATAAATTGTATGCATGTGAGGTTACCGGGTGTTTTGTTGGGTTTACCATCTATTTCATGTGAGATTCTTCGGGTGAAATCGTCGATTTTTTAATGTTTGGAGATGTTTTGATACCCTTTTCATTGCATATATGTTTTTTGATTCCTTGGGAATGTTTGTTGGAGTGTAGGATAGTGGAGTTGGCAAACATGGTTTGAAAAAGGGTCCAGGGTTGGACCACTCGATGGACCGATCGATCGGTCTATCGATTCAGTCCATTGAGTGATCAATCCCTACTCTCGGTATCTCATGTTTTGAGAGAAACTGCTACAACCTGTGAAAGACCGATCGATTCGTCTGCCTGTTGGAGTAATTTTTCATCCCTTGATTCTTTTGAGATCTTTTCTTTGTGATTTAGTTTCCTTTTCTCAAATGGTTTATTTAAAGAGTTGTTTGTGAGGTTTTGAGCTTAAGACTCTTTTCTTATTAAAAACATCTTTGGGTTGGTTCGTTGGGGTTTATTCACGTGTATAGACACCCCAATTTGACCCCGCCTAATCTTAGGTGAATACGATGATGAAAACAGGTAGAATAGTGCCTTGGTATGATCCTCAGAAAGTGATCCAATCTCGGTATTTGAATCTGAAACCTTTGAACCAATGAAATTTTGACGAACCATCAAAACTTGCTGCCCAAGTAAGGCTACCGCCATATTCATTGTGGCGACCGCCAATAGAACCTCTTGGAAACCTTAGCCAAACGTGGCGACCGCCACCTTTCATCATGGTGACCGCCAACTCCCATCATGGCAACCGCCATAGAACTTTGTGGAACCTTTCGAAAACATGGCGATTGCCAGCTTGCATTGTGGCGACCGCCAACTTTAAATGGCCTGACGTGTCCCCAAAACGTGGCAGCATCTCATTGGCTGATAAACTTTATAAATACCGTACCTATGGTATGTTTTTGAGAATAGAAAATGAGTGAGAGATTTTGAGAGTGAGGCTCTACCGAGACACCGAACAATT
>JAULJZ010149159.1:0-10356 GCA_032270985.1 Heliamphora pulchella | reverse complement strand
TGTAGATGATGATGTGCGGCTGAGATTCTTGGTGAGTGTGATGTCATGGTTCTGGCCCGTCTGATGGAAGTCCATTGGGTGGGTAAAAGTTCTGAAATCATGAGCCCGTGTGATCCAAGACCTCAAAACTACCACAATGGTTTTATACTTTTTTTAAAATTTTTTTTATTGTATAAACGAATTGTTTTGTACTTTATTCATCTAAGGCCTCGTTTGGGTATAGTCTCTCTCTTTAAAAAAAAAAAAAAAAAAAAATGAAGGTAAAAATTAAGGCTTTGTTTGATTTTTAGCTTATTCTCTTTGACATAAAGTCCTCAAAAAGGCAAAGAAAATAAAAAACAATTGTACGTCCATACAGACTTGTTGCCTTTTCGCTTAACTGCCATTTATTATTATTTTTACTTGCTAACTAAATTAGAACTTATACTTCACATATTTATTTTGGAATAAACTACTTTTTAGAACATACTTCTTGTGATTTATTAAATAAGATTTATATTAAAAATAAAACAATGTGAAAATGCTGCCAAAGCCGACCGACCCTTTGGCCAGAATCCTAATGCTTTCAATATAAACTCTAAAATGGAAGACGGATTGTCAAATATTAAAAATAATAATAATCTTCATTTGGCATTAAAAAAATTATTCTAAGTCATGACTTATTGTCTTATTATTTATTTGACTTAAAGTCACTTTATGACACAGAAATTTTTATTTTTAAATTGATTTAAATTACACCAAAGGAATCAATTGGTTAATTGATTTAAAGTTTCTTAAAGCAAAAAAAAAAACCCAGGTTTAAGTCAGATTACCAAACAAGGCCTAGGATACTAAAATCAAGAAATAGTGAAAAGATCGGTCCAAACGAGGCCTAAGAAAGAATGGGTAACCCAAATTGTTCTAACTAATTCCAAACTAATGGTTTTTATCCGTAGACTTTGGGCCATCCGTGGAAGCCCAATGCCTGGGATTGTGTGGGTTCTAATGGGCCCTAAGCAAAAATAGCTTGGAGAAAAAGTATCCGCGTAGAGGTCCTGTTTAGGATGCTTAAAAGGCATTTTTAAGATATTTAGTTTTTTTTTATAAAAAAAAGAAAGAATAAAAAAAGTTAAGGTGTTTTGAATAATTTTTTGTAATAGCTTTTTTATTTTTTTATTAAAATGTCTAATATACTCTTATTTTTTGATTTTAAATTATAGTATTTAGGATATTAGCACGGCTTTTTTTATTTTTGTAAAGAGGATAGATTTTTAAAACTGAGAATTTTATAGTAATCTTTAGTTCAAAAAAGTTAAGTTATTTGAGATGTGCTTATATTTTTTTTTCTTATATTAAGAGAAAAAAAATTAGTTGGCTTCTATGGCAAAAAGCCAGTTTTTTTTTGGATCCTAATCGGGCTCAAAATCATAATTTTAAAATTGACTAAAGTAAAAACAAAAACACGCGCGCGCGCACACACACACACATACATATATATATATATAATTTCTAATTTTATTTTCCTTTGCCAACCATCTTCCTTCACTATTTCCAACTATCACATTTGGCCACTATATTTTACTATCGCATTGGTTAATCTCCAACCATCCAATTCAGTCATTTCCTCTGATTACCATATTCGGACATTATTTTCGACTACTATTGTTGATTATTACCACTACTTACTATCATCCCTGATCGACAAATACCTTTGACAACTACTCTCTAGCTACCATCTTCAACTACTACATTCGGCGACTACTTTTGAAACATCTACGTAGCAAATATATTTTTTGTTTCTTATAAACAAAAAAAATAAAAAATTATAAATGTTAACCAATGGGACTAATTATTTGTATTTATTAACCTACTTTTTATTTCTTATTTTTATTTTTGTGATTTTGTTTAATTTCTTGGTTAAATCTTTTTAGTTTTTCTCAATCTCCATTATTAAGACGAACTAAGAGAGTAAACCCTTTTTTTATAAAAAATAAAAAAATTTAATAAAAAAATTAATCCATTTCTTTTTACCCCCAATCAATTTTGACATTGGATGCACACAAAAATTGACAAACTAGTGATACTGAAAATTTTTATTAGACGAGAAGGTAATTAGTCACTAACAAGCATCTAAACACACATTAGCCAAAAGATCTCAGGGTGTGCTGATAATTCGTTAACTTACTCAAACTCGTCAATTTGTTACAATCTATCAACCCGTTCAAACCTATCATCCTATTTCAACCTAACTTGCCTAGGATGGTTTCTATGGATTGGTGAGTTAAGTCGGGTTAGATGGAATATGTGATAAAAATAGAAAGTGAATTAATTACGTTTATAATTCTTTAATTCGCCTATAATCAAATTCAACTCAATCTATTCAGGGTATATATAGATTTTCATGTTCTATATATAAAAAATCATAACAAGTTAAATATATAAATTTAAAACATATCAGCTCTAAACCAAGTCAATATACACAATCTCATTATGTACTCTCTCTCTCTCTCTCTCTCTCTCTCTCTCATTGTTGGTTGTTGGTGATAACTTCATGCTGGACTACTGCTAAAATTTACCATTGATAACAAAGTTGTTAGAATTTTATTCCAGGACTTTGCTATTGATTTTGTTCTTATTTTAAACATAAACTACGCAAATACTTCTATTATTACTAACTAGGTATTGCCTGTTCCAAAAAACACTATTATCAAATTACTCGTGCATTTTAATAATTTTTCTAAAGTCTCATATTACCATGAATAACCCATACTAAAAAACACTAAATCGAAAAATAAAGTGCAATACATAGATAATTATTCTAAGTATTAAAGCTTTAATAAAAGACTAACAGAATTTCTTCTATTTTTTTGAATAATCATACGGTTTGACCGTTTACCAAATAACCTGTAATAAAATCAATTAACACAATATACACATGCTCTGCCTATCCAACAACAAAATCACAACTCAATTAAAATTATCGTAACTTTTCATTTATTTAAAACCTCCAGTTTAAAATCAATAGCATAAACCAATTAAAATAAATAAATAATTATTTTAAATATTAAACTTTTTAAAAAAATTGACAGAATTTCTCCTATATTTCGAATAATGCAACGGTTTGACCGTTTACTAAATAACCTGTAATAAAATCAAGCAACACAATATATACAGGCTCTACTGGATCCGAACAATAAAACCACAACTCAAATGAAATCATTCTAACTTCTCATGCATATATTTAAAACATCTAGTTTGAAATCAATAGCATAAACTACGTAAAATAAATAAATTATTATTCTAAGTATTAAATTTAAAAAAAATGACAAAATTTTCTCTGTTTTACAGATAATTCAACGGTTTGACCATTTACCAAATATCCTGTAATAAAATCAAGTAACACAATATACACAGGCTCTGCTTGATCCCAGCAATAAAACCATAACTCAAAATAAATCATCTCAACTTTTCATGCATACATCTAAAAGCTCAAGTTTAAAATTAATAGTATAAACCAATTAAAAAAAAAAAATAGATAATTATTCTAAGTATTAAACTTTCAAAAAAAATTGACAGAATTTGTCTTATTTTTTGGATAATTCAACGATTTGATCGTTTACCAAATAACTTGTAATAAAATCAAACAACACAATATCTACAGCCTCTGCTTGGATCACAACAATAAAGCCACAAGTCAAATAAAATTATCCTAACTTCTCATGCATACAATTAAAATCTTCAGTTTCAAATTAATAACATAAACCAATCAATACCTATTAATATATATGAAAATGTATATATATTTCTAAAATGTATATGTTTAACAAAAATCAAATTATGCAATTCAGCATGTCTTCATTGGCCATCTACATCTTCAAATCTTTTCTTCATCACTCTCCAAAATGTATATATGTCAATATATACGTATTTCGGCCAAAGAGCAGATTGTGGATCATGCACAACCATCTATATATTTATATAAGCAAGAAACTAAAATGAACCAATCTAAAACATTCAAACGAAAAAAATCTTAAATTTAAAGCTTGAAATCCATTACCTTATTAGGACGTCTCTAAGGTTATAGTATTGTGGCATTTATTATTTGCTCTCTGATTTTGTAGTCTCTAACTATGTCATCCCAATCTTACAAAAATTAAGTTAGACCGTAAAATAAAATATAATGGATGAAAATACTTGAACTTCAAAATGAATAAATGAAATTTACCTTAAATATGGTAGAAAAATTAATCCGCAGAAAATACTACAACAATACTTCGGAATAAACGATATTTGTTGTGGAATTGAAAACATCTTCGAGAAAAAGAAGACATATGCAATTTGTAGATGTGCACCTAGATAAAGCCACATATAATTGGCCATGACTAAAAACTGGTGTGCGCAAATCAATTCCAACATATTTGACAGATTATCCTTGGGATTTACTGATTGCCATGGCATATGCAAGTCTGATAGGAAATTGACGTTTTGTCATTTCAAAAGGGAATTCAAAAGATGATGGGGTCAATGATATCCTTGGAATAAAGACCAAATTGCCAAATTTATCTCCAGTTAAAATTAGAGCTTCAATTATACGCGAGCCACATCCGGTAATCATCAATCGCGTTCTATTACAAAGTTCATCTTTTGGTGAAATATTTCTCAACAACATTACAGGGCAACCGACTTTTAAATCTAACTTAAGCGGTAGTAAACTAGGTGGATCTAATGAGTTCAAATACTCATTTGGATATCGATTGGTAAGTATTCGATCAGATTCATCATCTGTAGACAATTTGTCTATTGCAAAGTAAGTAGTTGTTTCTCCCAAAAAATCATTCAATGCGACAAGATTGATGGCACTAACGTTGTCATTGCAGGCCGAAAGAATTGTGTGTTCAGTTAGAAAGGTCATGGTCACCGTATCAGCAACTCCTAGTTGTGGAAAAATTGTGGATATCATCTCATCTATATTATGACATCTATGTAGTGCTGATGAAAGTTCTATGATTTCTCTTGGGTCGATTCCAATCTATAAAAGTAGTAGTAAAATTAATATAAAATTATAATGAGATGAATTATTGTTATAAAGAATACTATAAAAGAATATAACTTTCGTCAAAAATATCTAAAAGAGCATGCTCATGATCCACGTTGTTTAAGCGCATCTATATAAACAAAACAAAAATAGAGCTTGGAAAGAATAACATAAACCATCTATATAAACAAAACAAAAAACAAAAATAGAAACAAACGCAGAGAGAGCAAATTAATTGAACATCTTTGTGATTAATGGTATTGAATGGTAATGACTAAAAGAAAAATAGTACAGTAATCCAACAGAGTTTAGGAAATACTTGATTATATATCAAGTATCTACAAAATATACAGAATATATTTTTAGAATATACAAAATATATTTTTAGAATCTATTAATAAGGATAATAAATTTTCAAAATATATATAAATTTCAAAAGATATCTATTTACAAAATATATGTGTCTACAGAAAAAAAGTGGAAGAGAAGAAAGGAAGCACCGAAAAAAAAAAAGATCCAGATCTAAATCTGAAGTAGAATAAACATCTAGATCAATCCATATTTGCTCCAAAAGAATTGAAGTCAACATGATAAAAGATGCAGTAAAACATGATCAATCCACAACAACAACTGTGTCAACCCAATCATTAGAGAAGTTAGAGCATATACATTAGAGCAGTTGCAACAACAACTATGTAAAAAATGAGCCAGCATATCAACCCAATTCAAAAGTCATGCAGTTGAGTTTTGCAATATAATGAGAACCAAACCCATCATAAGTTATTGAATTAGCAATCTGTAGTAACTGACCAGATTTTACTTTATTCAAGGCCAGTTGTTTCTGCTCTTGAACACTTTGATCACATCTTAAATTTTCTTCTACTTCTATTTGACAATTGTATTTGGATTGAATACAAATGGGTGAAGAGTAAAAATCTAGTATGTAAGCTTTGAGAGTGTGTGCCTAAAAACACACTCTCATAAGATTACACCTTCAAATTACAATATGTAAGTTCAAGAGAAAGGGAGAAAGAGATGGCTCAAATTTGCCTCTCTTTCTTTGCCGCTGGACAAAAAAAAACGCAAAAGAAAAATACAAAAATGAGAGAGATGAACAGATATGAACAAAGAGGGTTAGGAAAAAATACCTCAGAGAGAGAGAGAGAGAGAATTAATTTCTTGGACAGCTATAAAATTGTCCTCAACTTCTTAGGCTATAAAATTATTTTCATAATGTCACAACAACATTTTATGCACGTGTAATTTCAAACATAGGTTGTAATTTCGAACATATGTTTTTTTTTATATATGTGATTTTTCTATCATACTATATTCAAGTAATTTAGCAGAATAAATTACGAACAACTTTATTTAAACTCAGATAAATAGCAGTAACAATGTCATGACATATAATAACTATCAAAACACAATAAAACTTGTTTATACATGGGCATTGCCATTAAAAAACATAGTTTGTAACAATAAAACCAGTTTATACATGGGCATTGCCATTAGAAAACATAGTTTGTTTCTCAGTCTAGCAGCAACACGGAAGAACAAATTAAGCTTCATTTTAGAGCAACAACTATCCAATCAAAAAGTAAAAGCACCATCCTACAACTTATATTATCTAATACAGATATGTTCTCATTAAGTGCTCTCACATGACAATACCAACATAGGACCAAAGGGGAGCTCTCTTGCTCAAAGATAACCAACACCAAAGATTTAGTACAATGACAATAAGTATTTTAGGAGTTAAACCACCGTATCATGAGGTGAGCTCAATAGCCCCATCAAATGGACCAGGAACTGAGCAAAGACTCAATATTAAGACCCACAAAGAACATATAGACAAACTGGTCTTCAAAGATGTAATGTTTCTGTGTATTTGTTGTAGCTGTACTTAAGAGGTCCTCGAGTGGAGAGAGCTCAGAGTTAAACAAAACCCAAAATAGAAAAATAAAAAGGCCTAGTTTGCTGTGTTAATAACATCTGTGGGCAGATAATAAGAAATCTGATTCTTTATGGGTTAAGCATATTCATACTTGGGTGATCAAACAACAGAATCCAAGGCATCTAGCAATCCCTAATGATTCTTCCCGGACTGTTCGGGAAAATTTTGAAGTTCAGGTCTTTGGAACAGTCCATGATCAAGCATCTCATTGGAAATGGAAAGGACACTTTTCATTGGGTTAGAAAATTGGCATCTTCTGGGCCCTTTTCTATAAGAGATTTGGAAAGTGTTGTTTCCATTCTCGGCAATGGCACTTGGAAGTGACCTAGGCCAAGAATCACTCAGCAACTTGTTGCCAATACTCTTACTCTTCAGCCTAAGGTGCAGCAATCAGATGAGGTGGTGTGGATTCATGCTTCTAATGGGATTTACTCTATTAAATCTTCTTGGAATGCTGCAAGGGAGGTTAGGGACAAAGTTCCATTGTACAATGTGGAATCGTTTAAACAAAATGTGCCCAAATGGGCTTTTATCCATTGGTTTTGTTGTTTAAGAAGATTGGTCACAAAAGATAGATTTCAAGAGTCGGCTCTTGAAGTGGACTCTCTGTATGCAGTCTACTGTCGGGGGAGGAATCCCATGATCATCTCCTTTTTAATCGCAGCTTCTCTAGTTCTAGCAGGGAAATGTTTGAGGAATAACCAGTTAAACAGGCTGCCTAGACAATGGAATACTGAGCTTGATTGGGCTATTCAAAATTTCAGTAGGAATTATTTCAGAGATTCAATTTATAACCTCTACTTGGCTGCTGCTATATGCCTTTATGGATAGAAACAGAGGGTGGTGTTTTCAGCCATAAATCAAGAGATCCTAGTGCCTTGTTTTGGTGCATTGAAGCTGATACCAGAGATGGGATTAGCTCATGGAGAATGGTAGACAGATTACCTATAAAAAAAAAGGAGGAGAATGGTGGATGATGCCTAGTATAATTGGCGACTTTGCTTAACCTGGAATATATCCACAAAAATTCTGATGTTTGATAGATTAGAAGAAACATTTTTTGACTGCTACTTTTTGTTTCTGTTGATTTCCTCTTATGCTTCTTTGTGTTGTTTGTTCTTCCCTCCCATACTGTTTTTGGAAGGAAGTAGATTTTGTTGATCGGGTTGGCCGCTGTTTGCTTGGTTGTATTGGTGTTTCCCTACAATAAATTTTTAATATTGCCAAAAAAAAAGTTTTCAAGAATCCTAAAGTTGTAGCCTGCTTATTTTAGGACTCTAACAGGCTTAAGTAATTCCATGCTGCATCAAGATATGAAATTGTGTACCTTGTTTACTATAATACGGTCTGCATAAGCAATTTGCTCGACTGCTTCATTGACCACTCCTTTGGGCTTAACCTCATCCAGGTGAAAATTTGCATGCTTAGCATCAACCAAAGTGACAACACCATCTAGCTTAACCGCGTCGAAAATTTGATCCTCCGCATAAAACGTCTGAATGATTGGCGCTGGATTTGCTAATCCTGCAAAGTTGCAAACATAACACTTGAAGCACAACAACAACAACTAGAGAAGTCAAATGCAACTAGCTAAATATGACCAAAAGCCCTATTGAATAAATTCTCACTACCTGTAGTCTCTATTACAATGTGATCAAATTTCCCTTTCTTCTTATTGACCAATTCAGAAATCATCCTCACCAGATCACCTCTCACTGTGCAGCAGAGGCATCCGTTGTTGAGCATAACTATGTCCTCAGCCCCAGCAGCTTTTGCTGCAACCAAAGAACCGTCTATGTCTACTTCCCCATACTGCAAATACAACAAATAGACAGGATTTATGGATCTCCTTAAAACACCTGGATTATGTTCCCAAATAATCCAACTAGAGAGAATCAAGTAAGTACAGCAGAAAAGTAAGAGACTATGAAAATATCCTGCATAAATGATCAACAACCATAAATCACCATGAACAACATCATACTGTGGAATGCAGATGAATTCATCAAAAAATAAACAGTTAATACTAATTCAGCCCGATACCTCATTCTCAATCACTGCAATGCGTTTCCCATGTTCCGCAGTCAATATATGGTTTAATAAAGTCGTCTGCATAAAGTCATAAGAAAAAAAATCAATGAGTAAAGTACCCCTCCATAAGTTTCGACAGAAAATGAATACGTATGATAAAAAGAACTGCAGACAAGCAGTTGTATGAGGCTCTTAGGCTCCGTCCCATTATGTTGTCAAGTTTGCAACTAGTACATTTATGCGATGTTTGAAAGTTAGATATGTTAAGGGAAAGGAAACAGAAAGAGAAACAAAAGATTTGTTAAGGGAAAGGAAATTGAAAGAGAAACAAAATTTCCTACAGATTCACTTTTTATGACAACCCAACAAAACAAATGGATTCTTTTGATAAATACATACATATTTGCTTCTTCTCATTTTCCTAAACCAAAAAAATGAAAAGAAGAATGCAGCTTCTTGTACTTCATTTTCTTTTCTTATCTATGTATCATTTCCTTTCATTTCTCCTTTCACCCACATATCCAAGAATCAAATATTAACTTAACCATTGGCATAGTAGGATTGAAACTGCTTATAGTTCCACCCCATTACCTGAGAAATGGCATCCCAATGACGAAGAAGACCAAACACTATGTAATTCACCATTGGAATGGGTAAGACCGTAATCACTGATTTACAGTATTCTTGCGCCATTAAAAATAGGAAGCTTAATTTTTGCAAATTTCAAGCTCTTTCAATTAAAATTTTTTCACCCATATACTTCTTCCCACATAAGCAATTTTCGGGGGATTAAGCCACTCATTTCATGTCCGATAAATCCAGAAGCCTTCACGGACCAGCGCCTTGTAACTATAGACTACTATATCACAGATATAAAACAAACCTAAAAAAACTAAACACAAATCAGCTCACTCGTCACCTTCGAAGAATTTCAAAACAAATTGGGAAAACATATATCTAAAAGCTATCAATTTTGTTCAAGCCCGGGTTTTCAAGATTGGCTTAAGAAATAACGAGACGTTTACCTTTCCAGAACCCAGAAACCCAGTGATTATGGTCGCAGGAACTCTGTCGTCGGGCGGAATCTTCGTTGACAAATCGGGACTGTCGGCCTGCGAAGTCGCCGTCGTGGCGGTGGCGGCGGCGGCGGCAGTGAATCCACGAGAGAATCGATTTGATGTGCGTAAATGAATGGAGAGGATTCTGGGTGTGACAGAAAGGGTTCGGGAACACTGAGGAATCTGAGTTTGGGTTCTCCGCGGGAGAGCGAAGAACGAGGTTCGAACCCTGGAGCGCGGGGTTGTCTGCCGCTTGACAAGGC
Organism: Heliamphora pulchella; assembly: GCA_032270985.1. Taxonomy (NCBI): domain Eukaryota; kingdom Viridiplantae; phylum Streptophyta; class Magnoliopsida; order Ericales; family Sarraceniaceae; genus Heliamphora; species Heliamphora pulchella. The sequence continues at coordinate 33 of JAULJZ010149159.1, read as the reverse complement.
CGATGAAAGCCGTCGCTGTGCCCATCGCCGAGG
>JAULJZ010149148.1:0-10357 GCA_032270985.1 Heliamphora pulchella | reverse complement strand
TTCAAATGTGTCGACACTATTGAAGTATAGGGTTGACACTTTAACAGTTTCGCTTGAGACATTTCAGGAACTCAAGTGTGTCGACACCAATGATCTATTATGTTGACACATCCAATATTGGACCAGGATCCAAGTTGAGTCAATATTAATTATTACTCGTATCGACACCAAGTCAAAGACGGAAGAGCACATTGAGTCGACATCAATACACGAATGAGTCGACACCTCGGCACCTTGACGAGATTCAACTCGTGTCAACACTGACATGCACATGAGTCGACACCAAGTGATCGTTCGGCTTCCGGGTTCTAGTGTCAACACCAAAGACAACATGAGTCGACACCTAGACACCATCTGAAAAACTCGAAGTGTGTCGACACCAACAAAGCAAGGAGTCGACACCAAGGCTTCAAGTTATCTCTCGAAAACTGACCCAAATGTGTTGACACAAGATAAAAAATGAGTCGACACAAAGGCATCCTCTGAAAACCAACAGTTTGGGTAAAGAAGATTAGTGTCGACACCAAAATTCAAGTAGCCAAGTCAGACTGCCTAGGTCAACACCAAAGACGATAAGTGTCGACACTATTTTTCAAGTAGCCAAGTCTGACGGACTGGGTCGATACCAAAGTGAAGAAATGTCGACACCATTTTTCTAGTAGCCAAAGTTGATTAGCTGAGTCGACACCAAAGACGATTAATGTCGACATCGAAATTCTAGTAGCTAAAGACTTTCATCTGAGTTGACACCAACGAAGACATGAGTCGACACTATGAGCAGACCATGAAGCCTTGAGTTGACACCAAGGTCCAAGCTGAAAAAATTGAAATAATAAAAGGGCCGACACCAAATATACCATGAATCGACACCATTGTGTGGGTGAGAAAAATACAAAAATAAGGTTGACATCAACGATACATAGAATTGACACGTTTGCCCAAGAACCAAGGCCACGACCAGTTACAAAAATAAGGTTGACTCCAACGATACATAGAATTGACACGTTTGCCCAAGAACCAAGGTCACGACCAGTTTGTGCTGACACCAAGAATTGTGTCGACATCTGCGACGAATTTTAAAAAGTGGGCTGGTTCAAACGGTAATATTTTCAAAAGCATTAATTGCCTCCACCAACCACCAATGGTTATTACTTTAGTGGGTTTATATAAGGAGTAAATTTCAAAGCTTCAAATTTCTAAATTATTATTCTATTGAGTGTATTGAAAGCTATTATTCTTCATAGAAGCATTTACTGCTACATTTACTTATTTAGTCCAAATACTCTCACTTTCTTATACATTTATTAGCAAATCATTGTAAGTAATGAGTGCTTATGAATCTTTAATTCAATCTCATTTATTGTAAAGAGAGAGTCACATTTGTAATCTTTTAAGAGAGTGGGATAATTTCTTAAAGAAAAGCTGAATAGAGTTTAGAAAAATAGAAAGTATTTGTAGAAACCTCTTCAGGCAGTAAAGGCTTTTGAATGCATCTGTGAAGTATTCGATTTTAGTGAAAATTCTCAAGGGGACTCTTGGGGAGTGGACGAAGGCTTGGAAGAAACCGAACTACTATAAATTCTGGTGTTTGGTTCTACTTTTTCTCTTTTACCATTTTAATTTCACTGTTGATTATATCTCTACTATATTTGTTTCTATAAAATTAAAAGATTTTTAAAATTGTTATTATTGTTTTAAAATTCAATTCATCTCCTCTTGGGTTGCCTATGACTAACAATTGGTATCAGAGCTTGGTCTTTTGTTTAGTGACTTAATAGTCAAAGAAAATCCATGACAACTAGTATTGGACCAGTTCAATTTAAAGGCCAATCCACCAATAAATCTCTTTTATTCAATAGAACAAATTACAATTATTAAAAAGTCATGATGATGATTTACATCTAGGCTGTTGACTATGATCTTTGGAAGATCATCATAAATGGACCTAGAAGGCCTACCACTGTGGTAGAAGGGGTTGCCATCTCTAAGCCTAAAAATGAATGGACTAAGGCTAACAATAGAGAGATACAAAAAAAAAATTGCTAAGACCATGAATCTATTATATTGCTTTTTTAACTCAAATGAGTTCAATATAATCTCTACATGTGACACAACCGAGGAGATATATGATAGATTTGAAGTTACCCATGAGGGAACTAACCAAATCAAAGAATCTAAGATTAGCATGTTTGTTCATAATTATGAATTGTTCAAAATGAAACACGATGAAATAATTTCTGAAATATTTACTAGATTCACCAACATTATAAATAGACTAAAATTTCTTGGTAAGGTTTATACTAATGTAGAAATAGTCGGAAAGATTCTAAGTTGCATGTCTAAGAGTTGGAAAACCAATGTGACAGCCATTCAAGAGGTTAAAGACCTCACCACTGTTAGCCTGGAGGAGTTTTTTGGGTCACTCATGAGATGAATATCAAGATAAATAATGGAGAAGAGAACAAAAAGAAGAAATGAATTGTCTTTAAGTCTTCCATCCTCGAGAATAAATCTGATAAATTCCTCTAGTGATGAAAATGAAAACCTGGCTCTTATCACAAGAAAGTTCAAGAGGTTTCTTAGAAACAAGAAACAAGGAGAAAGAAAATTCTACAAAAAAGATGGGTACAAAGGTGAATCCAATAAATTCAAAAGTGAAACCAACAAATTCAAAAGTGACCACAAAAAGGACAAAGCCATTTGCTTTGAATGCAAAAAATCTAGTCACATGAAGGCCGAATGTCCTCGATTCAAAAAGCACTACAAAAAAGGGTTTAAGAAGGCAATGTTGGTTGCTTGGGGTGAAAGTGATGATAGGAATTCCGAGGATAAAAAAGAGGAGAATGTAGTAGATAATCTATATCTCATGGACAAGGAAGACAATGAGGTAATTAATGATTCTTTTTCTTTAGAAGAACTACAACCTGCATTTGAGGATATGCATGAAGAACTAAAAAAAAATGAGTGCTAAAAATGTTGTTCTTAAGAAAATGGTTCTTCTCTTATCAAATTAAAATGAATCTTTAAATGAAAAAAACTTTACCTGTCAAATCTAGCAACTTCTTTGAAAAATGAAAACAAAGTTTTAAATGATAAGGTAGAAGATCTCACTAACATTGTGCATAAGTTTACTCAAGAAAAAACTCATTTAGACAAATTGCTAGATATGAAAAAATGTGTTTTTGATAGATATCGTATAGGCTACCAACCTAAGAGAAAGCAAAAGGTAATATTTTTGTTAAAATATTATCAAATCATTCTCATACTACTTGATTTCACTCTTATAAGTATGAACACATTGTCACACACTGTCCACATAAAAAAATGTATACTTTACCTACTAAAAGGGTTTGGGTTTCAAAAGGAACACACCCACATGGAACTAACTCCAATGGACCTAAGAAAATTTAAGTACCAAAAGTCAAAACTTGATCTCATTTGCAGGTGTGTCTCAAGTCCTCATTCAAAGAAAGAATGCAGTACCTTGATAGTGCATGTCCAAGGCACATGACAAGTGACAAGTCAATGTTTGCCTCCTCTCTCATGCTCGAAGATGGTGAATTTGTAACATTTGAAAACAATAGCAAGGGTAAAATTATAGGAGTTGGTAGTATTGGTAAAACTCCTTCCTCTTCTATTGAAAATATTTTGTTTGTTAATGATTGAAAAAATAACTTGTTAAGCATCAGTCAGCTTTGTAACAAGGGCCACAAAATTGTTTTTGATCATGCTAAGTGTGTTATTGAAAACTCAATCAACAACAAAGTTATTTTTGAAGGTCATAGGCATGAAAATATTTACACTTTCAATCTTAATGACCTACCTAAAAATGACACAAAATGTCTGGTTGCCTTAAGTGATAACAGTTGGTTGTAGTATTGAAGGCTTGAACATGCTCATATAAATTTGATTTCAAAACTTTTAAAAAAAGAGTTGGTGGTTGGCTTGCCTCAACTCAAATTTGAAAAAGATAAAATCAGTAATGCATGTCAACAAGACAAATAAGTTGAAAGTTTTTTTTAAATAAAAATTGGTGATTTTTACTTTTAGGCCTTTGCAACTGTTGCATAGAGACTTATTTGATTCAAACAAGAACTTTTAGCCTTAGAGACAAGAGATATGCATTTGTTATGGTTGATAATTTCTCTAGATATACTTGAGTGTTATTCCTAACTCATAAGGATGAAGCATTTGCTGCCTTTTCAAATCTATCTCGAAGGATTCAAAACGAAATTTTTTTTCAAATTACAAGTATCAAAAGTGATCATGGTAGGAAATTTAAAAATAAAAATTTTGAAAAATTTTGTGATGAAAGTGATATAGACTATAATTTCTCTGCTCCTAGAACCCCTCAACAAAATGATATTGTTGAGAGAAAAAATAGGACTCTAGAAGAAATGGCTAGACCCATGATTTGTGAAAACAACCTACCAAGGTACTTTTGGGCCGAGCCTGTCAACACAGCTTGTTACATCATGAACAGAGCCATGATTTGAGCTTCACTTAAGAAAACTCAATATCAGTCATTTTTTTGCTTTTGATTACAAATGTTTTGTTTTAAACAACAACAAATTTTTTTTGGATAAGTTCGATGCAAAATTTGATTATGGTATTTTCTTAAGTTGTTCTATATCTAATAAAGTTTATAGAGTTTTCAAAAAAAGAAGCTTAGTTGTTGAAGAGTCTATACATGTTTTTGATGAGGCTAATTTCGGTTATGTCAAAATTTTTTATGAAGATAACATTGTAGATATATAAAAAAGTCTTGAAGATATCTTCATCAAGGACCAAGAAGAGCTAAATCAAGATAAAGTCATAGATGAGCAGCAAAATGTAGAACAACAGGCTGCAAGATCTTCAAACCAGAGAAATTATGATCTTCTAAAGGAATGGAGGTATACACATGGTCATCCAAAAGATTTGATCATCGGTGACCGAGCTCAAGCTATAAAAACTAGATCCTCACTACATAATGTTTGTGGTAATTTAGCATTCTTTTTTCAGACTAAAGCAAAACATTTTGAGGAAGTTAAAAACGATAATTTTTGACCCTTGACTATGCAAGAGGAGCTAAACTAATTTGAAAGAAACAAAATTTGGACTTTAATCTCAAGGCCTAAGGATCACTCTATTATTGGTACAAAATGGATGAAAATGTAGTAGTTCTTATGAACAAAACTCGATTGGTAGTCCAAGGTTATAATCAAGAAGAATGTATCGATTTTGATGAAATTTTTTCGTATGTAGTTACGTTTGAAGCCATTAGAATGTTTCTTGCTTTTGCATGTTGTAGAAATTTTTAATTTTATCAAATGGATGTCAAAAGTGCCTTTCTAAATGGTTTTATATCTGAGAAAGTCTTTGTAAAACAACCTCTAGATTTTAAAAACCTAGACTTTCCAAATCATATTTTCAAACTCACCAAGTTTCTCTATGGTTTGAAGCAAACACTAAGAGGTTGGTATGAAAGACTTATCAAATTCTTGATTGAAAATGAGTTTTCAAGGAGTAAAATTGATACAACTCTTTTTATCAAGTCAAAAGAAAAAGATATGTTAGTTGTACAAATTTATGTAGATGATATTATTTTTGGCTCAACTAATAAAATCCTATGCAAAGACTTTGCTAAGTGTATGTAGGGAGAATTTGAAATGACCATGATGGGTGAGCTCAACTACTTCCTTTAACTTTAAATCAAACAAACTCAAGAAGCAATCTTCATAAATTAGTCCAAGTACATCAGAGATTTGTTGAAGAGGTTTAACATGCTAAATGCAAAACCTATGGTAACTCCTATGTGCCCTTCAACAAAGCTTAACAAAGATAAAAATGGTAAGGTAGTAGAAAAAAAGGAGATAAAGGTATATTTGGTTCTCTGCTTTACTTAACTGCTAGTAGGCCTGATATAATATTTAGTGTATGCATGTGTACTAAATTTCAAGTTAGTTCTAAGATATCTCATGTTACTACTGTTAAGCGCATCTTTAGATACCTCTTAGGTATACAAAATTTAGGATTATTCTATCATAGAGGAATAGCCTTTGAGCTATTTGGCTATTCTGATGTAGACTTTGCCGGTTGCAAAATTGATAGAAAGAATATTAGTGAAACATGTTAATTCTTAGGACACTCACTCATATTATGGGTTAGCAAGGAATAGAACTCAGTAACCTTATCTACAGCTGAAGCTTAGTACATTGCAGCTGGTAGCTGCTGTGCACAAGTTCTTTGGATGAAGCAACAGTTAGAAGACTATGATGTATGCTTAGGCCACATTCCTATTAAGTGTGATAACACAAGTGCCATAAATATATCCAAGAACCCTATTCAATACTCTAGAACAAAGCATAAAGAAATCCGACATCATTTTATAAGAGATTATGTTCAAAAAAGGAATAGAGAACTTCAAGTTGTAGGCACAGATCACCAGCTTGCTGATATATTCACTAAACCTCTAAATGAAGAAAGATTTTGTTACATAAGAAGAGAACTTGGTATGCTATGTACTCCAAATTGATGATTATATGCTATATTAACCATATCTCTTTAATACTTTTTCATACTTTAAATTGCTGTGTGAAAGGTGTCAACACATATGTGAAAAGTGTTGATACAAACGCTATATAGTATCGACACATTTCAAGAAAAGTGTCGACCCCCAGCTATATAGTGTCGGCACAATACGTTATCATGCTCTCGGTAAAAAAGGCGTCGACGCACTTGTGAAAATTGTCGACACAATAAGCCGAAAGTGTCGACCCCATACTAAAATAGTGTCGATACAAAATCTGTTTTGAACACCCCCAATGACGCGTGAAAAGTATCGACATCCACTAGAAAAGTGTCGACACATTTCTTAATGTTTATATAGGCAGTTATCCCCCTTTTTCAAATTCGCACTCAAACCTTTCAATTTCTCCAACCGTCTATTTGTCTTCCTCTTTCTTTCATCGCTCCTCCTCTGCGACTCAAACCTTAGAGTCGACACTCCCTTTAATGCCACCAAGAACGATGGAAAAAGGAAGCAAACACAAGAACGCCAGCGAAGGGTCCAGTTCCAAGATGACCAAGAAGAAGAAAACGGCGACAATACTGGCGAAAGAGATGGGAATCAACACGTTACTGAAATTTCAGTCGACAAGGATAAAAAATCTCTACCTTCTCTCATTCGCGATCCGTAAGGTAATCCCTGAACGCTCTATTGATTTTCATTTCTTCGATTTAATAGAAATGAGGTTCTCTGAGTGGTTCAACACTCTAGGATGGACGAATCTCTTTAAGATTCGAGACCATTACTAACCTTCCCTTGTCAAACTCTTTTACTCTCATATGAAAGTCATCGACCATCTGTCTGGTAAGACCATCACCACTTGGGCGAATGGTGTCGAAATAAACTTCAATTCAGAGACCCTGAATTCCATCATTGGTCTCCCCAATGGCAGATTGTTTGTCCCCTGCCAAAGGAAAAATGGAAACATTGAAGTTTTTTCTTTTCACGATGCGGTTAAGAAATTTTTTGATATTGAATATGTTGACCCCACTAAACACCTTGAGGCAAATCAGTTGAAACCAGAGATGTGTTTGTTGCATCATTTCGTAAACCATATTTTTCTGCCCAAATTTGAGAAGTTTGGAGATGTAACATTCATGCACATTTTCATAATGTGGTACATTATTGAAGGTTGCAAGCTTGACCTTAGCTATCTGTTTATTTCAGATATGCTCTTGTTCTATTCCAAGTTCAACACCTCTCCTCCTAATGCCATGTATCTCACCAAAGTTTTTATGCACTTTGGTGTTGATCTTTCCAATGAGAAAGGCATTCCTTTCTCTAAGCATGTCCTCTATGACAAAACCTCTCTGAAGCACATGCACATCATCCAAGTGGATGGTGTGTGGGCCAAGAAGGAAGGCTTTGCCTCTCCTTCCTCCCTCTGCCACTCCTTCCGCAAGCAAGAATCCTCTTCCACCTCCTCCAAGATCTCCTATCTCTCCCATTCAGTTTGATCCACCCTCTCCCAGATCCTCTCCCCCTCCTCCCTCTCCTAGGTTTGATCCCTCCTCCTCTATCCCATCCTCCTCTGCTCCACCACCTCCTCATGTTGCACCCTCCTCTACACAGTTCTCTACCACTTGTTCTCACCAGTTAGATGCTTTCATACTCTTGTGCACAACATGCACTCCTCTCTGTCCACTTCTTTGGCTTCCCTTCATCAGAAGGTTGAGGTTGATTTCTATGACTCAAGCTTTAGAGTTGACATTATTGCCGAGGGTTTAGTTAAACTCAACAGTAAAATAAAAAGTCTAGGTAAAGAAATGAGATATGCCTGTGATGCTGGTCAGGACCTTAGCAAGAACATGTCCTCCAGCATAGACAAAATTGTCTCTGCCAATCTACGTATCCTACAGTAAGTTCAAAAAGAATATGATGAAGGAGGTTTTCTTGCGGTTCAAGAGAACTGTAAAAAAGTGGATGAGCACTTGCAATGGATCAAGGAAACTTGGGCTAAACAGTTCAAGCCTAAGGAGGTCAAAGCTGAGAAAGAAGCACGATTGAAAAGAAAAGCAGACTTAGCCATTGTAGCCACCCTCGCAGCACTAGAAGTCCAACAGAAGACATCCGAGAGGTTATTGGCAGCGAAGGCAAGAGCATTTGAGAGAAAAAAGATAGCTGAGGACAAGAAGCAGAAAAAGAAATAGTTTGATGATATTTAAAGCCCCCCTTTTCTTTGATGTTGACAAAAAGAGAGAAGAAAGAGAAGAAAAGAAAAAGGAAGAGAAGAAAAAAAAAAGAAGGAAGAAAAGAAGTGTTTTAATTTTTTGGGAAGGGAGAAGTTGTAACAGTTAAAACATACATTCCCTTTTCTGATTTGGTTTGGTTGTGAATAATATGAATGGTTTGTTAGTTGTTTTGAAAACACTTAGAACTTAATTGTTGTTTATAAGAAATTAATGTTTTATGTGTAGAATGGCAAATTTCAATTTTTATATAACTGTTGAATGATTGTATAGACATCATGTTTCAATTGTTGTTGATTAAGTATGTAAATTTGTCGAAAATCATATGATTAACTATCATATTGTGATGATTGATTGAATATTATGCAATGTTGAATGCCTTACTATTTTATTGAACATCTTGTTAAGGCATAGTGATAAGGGGAGTACTTTTGTCAAAAATCTATTCAAAAGTTTTCTAAAAAATGTTGTCATCATAAAAAATGGGAGATTGTTAGCTTAATGGTATTTTAAATAGATTTTGATAATTTTATTAATTCATATTTTTTAAATTAATTGATTTAAAAATATTATATTTAATTATTTTCAAAAAGATAGTATCGACACTACATGCCAAATGAGTCGACACCTTATACCATTTGTGCTAACACATTACGTTAAATGGGTTGACAATTAGTGTTGTTGAACATAATGTTTTGTGTCAACACCAATTGGCTTTTAGGTTGACACCTACAGGCAAAATTTGCTTGATAAACTCAAGTGTGTCGACGCTATTGAAGTTTAGGGTCGACACCTTAACAGCTTTGCTTGAAACGTTTCAGGAACTCAAGTGTGTCGACACCAATGAACTATTGTGTTGACACCTTCGGTATGAGACTAAGATCCAAGTTGAGTCGCCACTAGTTACAACCTGTGTCGACACCAAGTCAAGGACGAAAAAGTACGTTGAGTCCATTTGAGTTGTGGCAAAATCCAAGGGGAGAGGGGGGGAAGGATACCGAATATCTCGTGGAGATAAGACTTGGGTATTGAGACCAACCACTAATGGAAGACCATTAGGATTAGAGATAGTAAGAGGGGCATGAAAAGATGGGTGAGGCATGAAACTGGTTATATGTGGCAAGGGTAAAGAATTATCCAAAGTGGGGGAGACATTTGAAGTAGTTAAGCCCATAAAGAGATAGTAAGATGAGAGTCACTATACCCATGAAAACAAAAAGAGTTGAACGAAATTCCATCTTATGTTTGTAATAGAGGCATAAATAAGGAAAGCAAAGACAACCTAACACTTTGAAAAAAAGGTAGTTGGGAGAGGTGTGAAATAATTGTTGGAGAGAATTTTGACCAGAAATAGCAAGGGAGACGATTAATGAGATACACCGCCGTATCAAAGGCGTAATGCCAATATTTGGCAGGAACACTATTATGGTCCAGAAGAAAGAGACCCGTCTCAACAATATGGCTGTGGCGACGCTCAATAGCATCATTTTGCTCATGAGTATGAGGGCAAGACAGGCAATGGACAATACCAAGGTGTTAAACCAAGAGCTTCTTAATTTGATTTTGATGATTTTCATAATTCATTTTTCTAAGAATAAATATTTTTAAATGGATAATA
>JAULJZ010149137.1:0-10357 GCA_032270985.1 Heliamphora pulchella | reverse complement strand
AAGAACCAAGAGTTCAACCAGAGAAATGTGTCGACACAAACTGAGAAAGGTGTCGACACAAAAGAACCGAGAGTTCTGCTTAACACCAACAGAAAGATTAGGGTCGACACCAATAAAGGATGTGTCGACACAAGCATCCAAAAGTGTCAAAAGTGTTGACACAAAAGAAAAGGTGTCGACACAAACGTCCAGATCTTAAATTTCAGAACAGCGACTGGATGATGGAAGAGAAAAAACCACTGTGGTTTTGATTATTCTGATTATTCTGATTATTCTGAACACATAATCCTGAACAAAATAATTGTTCTTATATTGTAACGAAACCATTAAATCCATAAATCTGAACATACTCATAGAATATGTTAGAATTATAAACATGTATTTTCTAGAGAAGAAAATAAGATCCAAACCGAGCAGGTTTTTAAAACTGAATCATTCTTAAGAATGTTGGGAGAAATTCAACGTCATAATAAAATATATATGCTCAGTGATCTAAAAAATACATCTTTATTGACTTTCAACAATTACAATAAGCTGAAATTACAGGAAACAAAATACAGAAAAATAATAGGAATAGAATATGCAAACCGAGTCATGCAAACGCAGTTTCCTTAAGAATGATTCACCGCCTACCGAGGGTGTTGTAGGTTTTCCACCGGCGCCACTCTCTCAGGATAAAACGGCTGACACGATCGTTGGAATACCACCAAGGATCGACTACGAACGTACCCCGTCTGCCTTTCTCTCTCTTACTCCCACAGCTTTGAAATCTGTCTGTATCTCTCATTTGGTTCTTACCTTGCTGTTGTATTTCTCTCTTTCTCTCTGTGTCTGCCATAAGTTGAATGTGATGACAGCTTTATATAGACTTTCTATCATGGAGGGGGTTACAGGAGAATCAATAGCCATGAATGGTATTAATTTTCAAGATTCAATTGCCAATTGAATGGCCAATTCAATTGCAATGGCCAATGAATTCACAAAATTCCAACAATTTTCATATTTTATGGATTAATTTTTTGACTCCAATGTTCTATCTTTTTAGTTCCTCATGTTAAGAAAAAATTAAAAAATTTATTAGTTGAAACCAAAATTATAAAAAAGTACAATAAAGATGAAAAACTCAATAAAAAATTATTATGTGGCTTTTTTCATCTTATTGAGAATCTTTTTATTTTTTTAGTCAAGTTTTTTCCTAATTTCTTATAATAAGAAAATTTTAAAAATATGCTCGATTGAAGTAATGTTAAGAAAATTCACTTAAAACAAAAAAGTATAAGAAAAGCTAGCCCAAATCCGACACTAAGGGCCATTTGGTAACGTTTACAGTTTTCTGTTTTTTGTTTATGAAAAATAAAAAATATATTTTTGTTTATGTTTATAAAAAAACAAAAACAAAAACATATTTGGTAACATAAATGTTTGAAAATTGATAGTTGGAGGTTACGGATAAATTCAATCAAAATTTGTTTACAAAACAAGTGAAAACACATTTTTTTTGTTTCTTAAAATTTTGTAAATTTTGAAAACTGTTTTCAATTTTTTGAAAATAAAAATAATACCAAACATGTTTTCGTTTACAATATACGAAAAATTTAAAAATAAAAATAGAAAATAAAAAACATAAACATTACCAAACGACACCTAAATATCTTTAACTTGGATAGTAAAATATGCTTTGTATGTAAAATATGGGGAAGGCCATGCTAGCAGTCTGAGGAGAAGAATGATTAACCATTTTTGTTAGAAAAAGTGCTTAAGACAAGTCCCTAATACTCCCCTCAAAAAAAATAAAAACACTAGCAAAAGTTATACAAAATTATAATAACTAAGATACTTCTAAAAATACATCCAAACTTACAACTACAATAAAATCTCACAATTGCATTAATGCAAAGAAACTAAAACAATTCAAAACTAATTAGAAAACGGACAATTATTTAGTAGTACTGAAAAATTTTTGTAGCATACATAAATATGAAATATAATTATTCAGTAGTATTAAAATATTCGTATTCACTGTTGTAGTAAAAATACTTCGAGTAAAACAATATTTATTTACATTTTGTTAGTTACATGCGAGCTGAGAATAACCCACTCAAAGCACATTTGATTGCTGAATTTAATTTTATAGATATAGAAAATTTGATTGTTGATGAGATATATGGGGATGAGTTATTCCGTGAAATAAAAGAGGATAAAATTAAAGATGTGATAAGATATTGAATATGATAGGATTATGTATAAAATTCTGAGGCATAACTTGTAACACAAGATTATGAATAAAACTATAAGTACGAGTTATATAATAAAATAATTTTTATATTTAATTAACATAAGAAATAATTGAATTAAAAGATATAATTACTTTGACGTACTATTGAGTTTATTAAAAATATGACTAAGATAAGGCTATTCCCATAATTTTACGATCTACTTAGTATTAGTCATCACCGTTTAAGTTTACCTATTAAATATACTTTATTCAAATGAAATAGTCTTGAAACTAATTAAGTGACCGCCTAAAGTCTTCAATTTTAGTGAGACTCTATACTTTATAAAATTATTTATTATACATATACTATTATAAATGTATTAAATTTAAAAATTAATTTATATTGATAAATTCCAAAAAAATAAAATATTTACAGGAACTAATAAGATCTCTTATGATATTGAATGTCATACACGAGTACCACAAATTATTTTTATTAATAAATTAAAAAATATTATTTATTAAGCTTACAAATAATATATATTAGACTTAAGTTAGTCAAATTAAAGAAATTCTACATATTAAATTATTTTAGATATAAAAAAAATTTCAAATTAAAAGTATCGTAAATCAAGAGAAATGCAAGTGGTCGAGTGACAATTAATGACACATGATTTATTGCCCATAAAAAGACTTTGTCCCAAGTATTAATATTTGCGGTGGGATTGGTCCCCAAATATTAATTGAGATATTCTCAAGCTGACTCGAATACCTTAAAATATAAAAAAAATAATAGAAAGACTTTATCTAGATCGATATGACTGGGAGATAAAGAGAAATTGGTACAAGCATACAAGTATTGGGTTTTGGAAATTGCCAATTGACACACTTGTCTTGTTTAAAAAAAAATTCAACACAAAAGTTGCATTAACTAATCAAAGCATTGCCCCAAGCACTTTACATATAACTTCTCTATGAATAATTGTTAAGTCATTTAAAGCAATATGTGACATTATTTACATGTACTTCTATTCAATGGAGTAGAAGAAAATAATTTGGGTGAAACAATATTGGCTTACTTTTGTTAGATCGGTAAGAGGCAAATAATAGCCCACTTAATTTGCATCAAACATTTATATTTATTTAAGACACCGCATAAACTGTTCCACATAATACCCTTAAAGTGCCTAATAATTTTGAATTCTCCTCACATTACACAGTGATGAATAAAGCTAGCTATACATATTTTTTTTCCTCATTTTTTACTCCATAACAATATAAATTATAAGCCTTCCAACAAATATTGTTGTTGGTACTACAAGTTATGTGTGTATAAAGTAAAAATATTAAGTAATGAAATAAACTTGAGTTTGGTTTAGGTTTTCCATCTTTTCTGGATTAAATTTTGGCTCCAATGTTTTATATATTTAGTTCCTCCTGAAAAGAAATTTTTTTTAAATTTATTTGTTCAAGCTAAAATTAAAAGAAAGTACACTAAAAATAACAAAAGTCAATAAAAAATTATTAAGTGGATTTTTTCATCTTATTGAGAATCTTTTTCATTATTTTAGTCAAAATTTTTTATTTTTCTAATTTGATATAATTACATAATTTAAGAAATATGCTCGTTTGAAGTAATGTTAAAAAAATTCACTTAAAACAAAAAGGGTATAAGAAAAGTTAGCCCAAATCCAACACTAAGTATCCTTAACTTGGATAACAAAATACGCATTGTCTGTAAAATATGGGCAAGGCCATGCTAGCAGTCTGAGGAGAAGAATGATTAATCATTTTTGATAATAAGATCTTTTATGATATAGAATGTTATACACGAGTACTACAAATAATATTTATTAATAAATTAAAAAATATTATCTATTAGGCCTACAAATAAGATATATTAGACTTAAGTTGGTCAAATTAAAGAAATTCTACATATTAAATTATTTTAGTTAAAAAAGATATTTCAAATTGAAGGTATCGTAAATCAAGAGAAATGCAACTGATCGAGTGGCAATTAATGGCATAAGATTTATTGCCCCGATTTCTTTATACGACACTTTGTCTCAACATCAATTGAACCGTTTGGCAGTGGACGCGATAGAATTGGTCCTTCAAATATTAATTGAGATATGCTCAAGCTGACTCGAACATCATAAAATATAAAAAAATTATAGAAATACTTTATATAGAACGATAAGACTACGAGATAAAGAGAAATTGGTACAAGTATACAAATAATGGGTTTTGGAAATTACCAATTGACACGCTTGTCTTGTTTAAAAAAAAAAAGTCCAACACAAAAGTTGCATTAACTAATCAAGGCATTGCACGAAGCACTTTACATGTAACTTCTCTATGAATAATTATTAAGTAATTTTAAAGTATTATGTGACATTATTTACATAGTACTTGTCACACCCCAAACTCCGGGTCACACGAAAGGCCTACGAACAACCACCAAAATCGACCAAACACAAACAGGTAAAAAATCATGAAACCAAAACAAGACTAAAACCTTTGTAAAATGCACTATCGATGATTTATTTGATTTAAAAGAGTATCCCAAGAAACTACGATTACGGCCCCAAAAGCCAAGCCTTTAAAACAAAATACATATTTTGGATAAGAAAATCTTTTCTTTTTAAAAGAAGCAAAGGCGATTCCAAAGTCTCCTTCGAAGCACAAGAGTTTGAATAAAGTAGAAAGCATTTGAAAATCCCTTTTAGTAAAACGTTGAACCAACCAATGAAAATCGTAATGCAACAACTCATGGTTCTCTTGAAAGCATAAATTCTTGTATACATCAGCACCACGGCCATAAGAATTACATTATATCATAACATGATCCATATTCAAAAGTATAAACTACCTAACGAAGACAAAATATCAAAGTCTTGTCATTAGCCACATCCGGCCACCTCAAGGTTAACCTACACGATCACGTTCATGTTCACCTTAAATTTTTTTTACAAATCTCATAACATGAGCCGAAACCCAATAAAAATAAACTATAATGCAATAAATCAGGATATGCAATCACATAGCATAAAGTTGATTCAACCACATGAGCCTCAAAACAGTTTTACTTCATAAAATTCTAAGTTTTTCATCAGACTTACACAAGTCTCAAAATGATTTTTCATCCTCAAAACCAAGCCTTTCAAATAATGCAAATAACGTTTTACAGCTAAAGAAAAATAGTAACAAAACGTTATTTTTCACTCGGATCACACAGTCGAGAAAAGATCCTATATACTGACTCTGTCACACTCGGGACAAAGGTAACAATTATAGACTCATGCCCATTACCCTAGACTCAAGCCACATAGACTTGCTAGGTAATGACAAGTTCTATATGGAGTCACAACAACGCACACACACGCACACTTGTTAACATTTCTTATATTCTGCTAACTCGTAGTTTACAATCATAGGCATCGACGCCAGACGGCGCATATAGACCTGCATAGCATTACAATCAACCTGGCTACACATGCCCCATGAAGTAACGAAGTTCTATACGCCGACACGACTCATCCTTTCCCGGTTCACTAGCCGGCAGGCAGAGAATCCAATCTGCGTAGTTTTCTGGTCTCTCACTGTGGAGCAACTCGTGCCCAAACTTACTCGATCCTTGGATCCCAAAATCGATTCTTTTTAACATAACACGTCACAAAACACACGCACAAGTCCAATCTAAAAGGTTTCACTCGCCAAATCCATAGCATTACATACAATGAGTTAAAAACAGTAATAATCACCCAACATGAACATAATTAATAATAAATAAACACGTTAATCATGTACAAAAAGGCCCATGGCCATCCGCCAAGTCATCCATCAACCATGAAGACCGAACCACATTTTTAAAATGTTTTCTCCGTTTCTATCAAACCGTTTAAATCCGAGACTCAACTCCGAGGGTTAGTTTCAAACCTCCAAAACACGATTTTCAAGATTTTCACAAATTTTCTCGTTTTCAAATCTCCTTTTTGAAAACCACAAACAAATATCACATTCTAGGAAACCATGGGCTCTTGAAACTCACCCCGATCTTTAAACTCTTCTTCTCACACAAAAAAAAAATGCTCGACACAAACAGCAAAAGTGTCGACACAAAAAAACAGCAATATAGTCAACACAAGCAGAGAGACAAATGGTCGACACCAACAGAACAAATGTCAACACAAAAAGAAAAAGTGTCGACACAAAAGCAACATATTCAGATTAACAAATCAGACGGCTGAACGGCGACGGAAACAGCTTCTTAACCCCAAATTAAACTAGCCAAACACCCCTTTTGCAACCCACGGACATACATAAGCCCAAAACAACAAAGAAACACTGAAAAGAAAGCTTCAAACCCCTTTTCATCCAACCAAAATCAACCAAAAATAATTTTGAACCAAAACCCAACTTTTCGAAACATAAACCAACTTTTCATGCATTTTTAAACGGTAAAAACACATATAATTACACGTTGCACCTCTTTAAGACATGAGAGTCTAGGATCTTTCCTCGTTGAGTTAAAAACTTAACACCTCGAAAAGCGAACCTCGTCGAAACGAGATTCTGTCCAGAAGAACACGTAGCCCTTAGTGCCGATAGCAAAGATTTGCTATCAGATCGTCAAAAATCAAGTCCCGGGCCCCCGAGAAGTTAGAGAGAAGGCAAATGTTTCGTTTGAAAAAAAGAAACGTAGCTTGTAAGTTTTGAAAATATCTCCAACAAAATATCTAAGGGTAGATATTTATAGGCCACGAAAATATCTCTTTTTTTATATAGAAAATTTGCACAACAATGCTCAATGGCCCCGATATCTAACCCAACATGCATTTCTAAATCTGAACATGCATAAAA
Source organism: Heliamphora pulchella (assembly GCA_032270985.1). Classification (NCBI taxonomy): domain Eukaryota; kingdom Viridiplantae; phylum Streptophyta; class Magnoliopsida; order Ericales; family Sarraceniaceae; genus Heliamphora; species Heliamphora pulchella. The sequence continues at coordinate 3,279 of JAULJZ010149137.1, read as the reverse complement.
CGCATATAATCATGCAATAATAAAAATGATAAACTACACGTTGAAAACACTGAAAAAAGAAAACGGATCAGGGTCTCACAGTACTTCTATTTAATAAAGTAGCATAAAACAACTTGGATAGAACAATATTGGCTCACTTGTTAGATCAGTAGGAAGAAAATAATAATCCACTTAGTGTGCATTAAATATTTATATTTTATCTAAGATACCACATAAACTATTCTACATAATACTCTTAAAGTACCTAATAATTTTGCATTCACCTCACATTACACAGTGATGAATAAAGCTGGCTATACATATTTTTTACCTCATTTTTTACTCTATAACAATATAAATTATAAGCCTCCCATCAAATATTGCCATTGGTACTACAACTTGTGTGTGTATAAGGTAAAAATATTATGTAATGAAATAAACTTGAGTTTGGTTTAGGTTTTACATCTTTTCTGGATTAACTTTTTGGCTCCATGTTTTATCTTTTTAGTTCCTCCTGATAAGAAAAATTTTAAAGATTTATTTGTTCAAGCTAAAATTAAAAGAAAGTACACTAAAGATGAAAACCATCAATAAAAATTATTAAGTGGCTTTTTTCATCTTATTGAGAATCTTTTTCATTATTTTAGTCAAAAAATTTTATTTTCTCATTTCTTATAATAAGAGAATTTAATAAATATGTTCGTTTAAAATAATATTAAAAAAATTCACTTAAAACAAAAAGGTATAAGAAAAGCTAGCCCAAATCCAACACTATGTATCTTTAACTTGGATAATAAAACATGCATTGTCCGTAAAATATGGGCAAGGCTATGCTAGCAGTCTGAGGAGAGGAATGATTAATCATTTTTGTTTTTTTTTTATAAACAATGTGCTTAGGACAAGCCCCTAATAACCCCAGCCCCCCAAAAAAAAATACATCGAAAAAAGTTACAAAATTATAATAAATAACATACTATTAAAAATACAACCAAACTTAATTTTTATTTAGTAGTAAAAATCATAGTTGTCAATACTGTACCGTATCGATCGAAACTGGCCAGTATGTACTGGTTTGAAATAACACATGTATGCTAATTACTTGGCCAAAATTCCAATCCGTATTGGTCTGTACCGGACGTACCGGCCAATACTGGTCCGTACCAACCTATTCCGGATAATTAATACCGAATATGTACTGGCCCATAATTAATTTTTATTTATTTTTAATTTTTATTTCTCTACTTTAATTCAAGCATCAAATATAGTATAAAAGAAGAGTTCTAAAACTAATCAATATTAAATTATTATTAAAAAATTTATATGTTAAATTTTATCACTTCCAAATTAACTATCTCACTATAAATAATGGTATCAAAATTTAATTTAGACTAATTAATTAAAATATTATTTTAAATAAATAATTATGTTATACTAAATTATTTATTAGAGAACATTATTTTTTGAAAATATATATAATATTTTATAGTAGTAAATTAATCAAAACGGTACCATGTATATCACCAGTACTAGTACGTACAATACCAATAAAAAACCTAGTACATTGTCCGGTAAAATATTCAGAACTATAACAAAAACAATTCAAAACTAAGTAGAAAGGACAATAATTCAGTAGTACTGAAATATTTTGAAGTATAAGTTCTATAATATTCGTAATCATTGATGTAGTAAAAAAATACTTTGAGGAAAGCAATATTTATGTACCTTTTGTTGGTTACATTCGAGATAAGAATAATCTACCTAGATTGTCACACCCTCGACTTCAAAGCACGTACGTGTACCAACCTCGATAAACCGATAGGAAGGCCATACCAAAGAAAACTTTAATAAAATTCAATTTTAGGCCCAAAAATCTCACAAGAATTTCGAAAAAACCATATAAGAAATGAGAATTAAACCGTCAAGGAAGAGACTTTTGAGACCTTGTTTAGAAGTAAAATATACAAGAAAATGGAGCCTAAAACAATGGAAAAGCATTCTTTTGAAAATATGGCCCAAACAAAAATAAAATAAAAAATTGCCTCCAACAGACAGACCGTTTGATCGATCTTTTACTACTTGTAGCATTTTTCACTCTTCACAGAGAAACTGGGAGCACTACATGACCGCTCGATAGATCGGTTAATTGGTTCATCGAGCAGTCTGGCTCTAAAACTCTTTTTCAAAACTTATTTCAAAAACCCATCCTCTAAACTCCAACCATACTCTCAATCGTACTTCTCAAGGTAACCAACTTATATAATGGCAACATTATAAAACATAGAAATAACTCCAACATCACAATCCTTGAAAACCCTTCATTCTAAATCAAAGGATTTGATACAATAACCAAGGGCAAAACCAAAATAACAACTCGGCGTTCTCACATGCATACAATTCATGAGTGCGTGGCATCAAGACCTTACAAAACGGGTATTTACTGACCCAGATACATATAATCAATGTACTAAAAGAATTACATTTACACTATTCAATTCCCAAAAGATCTTTCTACAAAATGAGTAATTCTTCTCAAATAACCCAAAAACGATATCTACGACCCATTTTCTTAGTCAATCACTTTCTTTCCACTATCACTTGAAATGTGTTAAACAACACGAGCCGAGACTCGTAGAAAATAGACTAAACATGATTAAATACATAGCATGCGAGGATGGTTATGTGAGATGCACAAATAGGTTTTATCCAAAACCAATTCTGTTTCAACCCGAAATTCTCATTCACATAACCGGATTTTCACTTATTAAAACTAGAATTTTGGTTTTACATTTCCTTATCAATTTCAAACCATTTGAAGGTATCACAACTCAATTTCCAAACCAACCCAAAGTGTTCCCAACTCATATTCCAACCATCCTAAGTTTTTCTCATTCTAATTATATTCAACATTATAACCATTCAAAGGTTTTCCAAATTCTAAAATTGACCCACGTCTTTCAACTAAGGTTTGCCAACCCAATTCAATTATTGATTAGTTTAAGTACTAAAGTCCGGACAGCGCCTATAAACCCAGGTGTAGTTATCACAATCGGACAACGCGAGGCCCAATAGATAAATACTCATTCTATAACCCGACACAGAGAGTACACATTTTTTTATTTTCCTTGGAAATATCAATGCGCTGCCCGCCCAGAGCACGCTTCTACAGGGGATTAACCTGATGAAAGGGCCTACCATACATTGTTGTGGCTTTGGGATTTGGGGGTTAAAAATGAAAAAATTTAAAGATGTTTTGAAAAATATTTTAAACACCTTGAAAACTAAATTTTGAAAATCCCTTTT
>JAULJZ010149104.1:0-10358 GCA_032270985.1 Heliamphora pulchella | reverse complement strand
TCACTCTATCCAAGGATCAGTGTCCTAAGACACTTGATGAGATAGAGAAGATGAAGGCAGTTCCTTATGCTTCGGCAGTAGGAAGCTTCATGTATGATATGCTTTACACTAGACCCGACATCTGCTTTGCCGTTGGCATAGTTAACAGATATCAGTCTAATCCAGGACAAGAGTATTAGATTGCGGTAAAGAATATAATCAAGTATCTGAAAAGGACTAAGGATTATATGTTGGTTTACCAAGTGTAGACACCCAAATTTGACCCCGCCCAATCTTAGGTGAATCCGATGATGAAAATAGTTGGAATAGTACCTCAGTACGATCCTCGAAAAATGATCCAATCTCAGTATTTGAACCCAATCATCAAAATCTTCAAACCAATGTTGAACCACCAATAACTTGCTATGCAAGTTATTCCCAAAGTGGCGACCGCCATGTTCATTGCGGCGACCACAAATAGAATTTCTTGGAAACCCTAGTCAAAAGTGGCGACCACCACCTCCAACCTGGTGACTGCCAACTTGCATTGTGGCAACCGGCAATAGAATCTTGTGGAACCTTTTCAAATATGGCAACCACCAACTCGGCAACCACAAACTCATGACCCGGCGGCCGCCAACTTCAAATGGCTTGACATGCCCCAGAACATGGCAGCATCTCATTGGTTGAAGAATTCCATAAATACCGTACCCCAACGTATGTTTTCAGGATAAAATTTTAGAGAGAGATTTAGTGAGAGAAGCTCTACTGAGTCATCGAGCAATCTGAGCCCCAACGTCGAAACCCTGTCGAAATACCGAGACCCGAACCTCTGACGCCCTAACTTGGATATCGAGGATTGGATCATAGGCACCATTCCCCGACTTGAGGATTCTTTAGCAATCCAGGTACTTTGTCTGGATCCCCAGTCCTTCTAACTCTATTTCCTCTTTTTTGGAGTGATCGGGTTAAGTTCAATTTCAATCGCGCATTTCTTTAGTTTATAGTTTGCCTTGTTTATTATTTAATTTACTTCAAATAATTTAGTCATTTTTATATATTAATTTATACATTCACACTTAGCACATTGTGATTTTATTTATTAATTACTGTCAATATTTTTCGCAATTACAACTTATTAATATTTTTAATTGTTATAATCAAGTCACTTACATTTACGTGGCTGTAATTGTTAATTTTACATTCACATTTGAGTTAAATAGTCGTAATTAATTCCTTTAATTTTTTTAGTATTAGTTCAATTTCATTTACAAGTATATTTCATTTTCTTTTTTTTTCTTTTAATGTTAATTTAATATTTCATGTACTACTAGTGTTTCTTTTTCTTTTTCTCTTAATATTAGTTAAATGTTCCTTAATGCTAATATTCATTTTCTTTTCTTTTTCCTTTAATGCTAATGTTTCACTTTATTTTATTTTTTTTCTTTTTAATATTAGCTCAATAATCATTTCTAAGCATTTATTTTCCATCTTTATTTTTTTTCTTTAATAGTAGTGTAATTTTCTTTTCTAGCTTTTCATTTCTTTATTTTATTTCTTTTTATTATTAGCTTTAATTTTCTTATAATGTTTCATTTTATTTTTCTTGTAATGTTAGTTTAATTTTTCATTGTTAGTATTTGTTTTAATGTTAGTATTTATTTTTCTTATAAAATTTTATTTTCTTTTTCTATAACTTTATTTTCTTTTCATAGTGCTTATTTTATTTTATTTTATTAAACCCAAAAATCTTAAAAAGTCTTTTAAGCTAGATTTAATCTTTATGTGTAATTTTCGTCTCTTTTATTTTTTTGTCTCTTTTTTGTCTATTTTTTTGTCTTTTAAGCTAGATCTAAACCTTTTTTTTAGCCTTTTTTTTTGTAGACTTTTTGATAATATGTCCATTTTTAGCATATTTAATGTTAGCAATTTCTAGCATTTTGCTTGTTCTTTTATTTGAAATCATGATAGTTTAGGTTGTTTAAATAATATTGCATGTGGGTTTGCTCTATGTATACTTTAGTTAGAAATTGCATGTCGTAGGATTTATGATTTTTCTTTTAATACTTATTTTATTTGGCGTTCTATACACCTATGTTATGTATTTTTCATATTTAATTTTGGATATTCTTTTTTTGCTTCAAATTTATTTATTTCTATGCATTTAAGAAATCTTATCAAAGAACTAATGATGATTAGTAGAGGCCAACTTTACGGTTGAGCGAACGGGGTGTCTAACACCTTCTCCGATTCGTACCTTAACTTCCGAATTATTTTTCTCTAGTTAAACGCTTTAAAGACCACTAACCATTTTTGTTTTTCTTAATTTTTCTCAAAAGCTAAGTGGCGACTTTATTTTCAATGAAAAGGGGTTTTCAAAATTTAGTTTTCAAGGTGTTAAAATATTTTTTAAAAATCTTTTGAATTTCATATTTTTTAACATTTCTATAAGCCCAAAATCTCGGCGCCACAGTATTTTCTGGTGACTATACTGGGGACTGGTTTGTAAAATCAAATAAGAGGGCTAGATTTGAAAATATCATCGGTTCTTAATAAGAATTTCTCATTTGCATTTTCACATGCATATGCATTGTTCTTCAAATCTCCTTGCCTGGTCGACCTGATGTCCTAAAAGTTTATCCGTTTTAGAAAATGTTGGGAAGACGGGCAACCCTTACTGACTGTACGCTATCATAGGTGCAGTAAAAGAGTTCGGGCGTACTATTTGTCCATGTCTTGCATGGGAGGTATTTACCCAACTCTATTCAGAAGGTACCCTATTCGATTGACCAAAATTAGCCTTTTGTATATAGTAGCTTAGAACCCTCAATTAGGTGCTGCTAACCCTAGTAGAATTATGTGTTTTGTTAATTATATGTTTTGATTGCATTTGTTAGGATTGTTTGTTTGGCTTAGGCTAGTTCTTTTTTCGGGTTCAGATCGGGTTTTCTGTTATCCTTTGATTTGGTTAGCTTTTCGCCTTTGGGTTCTTACCCGGGTTTTGTTCTTTACCCTATTTGGTTTTTCACACCGTAATTTTCTTCTCGGGGTCATGTCCGTGTTTTAAAAGCCTCTAGAATAGTTTCTCTCTCCTTTGGATTCTTTCTGTGTTGTTGGTTTCTCCCCCGCTTTCGTTTAAACTCGCTTCCTTCGAACCTTTGTTATACCCATGTGAGCTAGTCTTGCTTTCCTATCGAAGTGCTGCCCATTTTTCTTTAGAATCCTGGATCGAACCGGTTTCTTGAGGGTTAGAACTATTTTCTTTCCAGAGTGCTGCCCGCTTCTCTGTTTAGATAAACATTCTCCTTAGAATTTGGTTGATCTTCTCCTCAACCGTCATCCCAGATCATCCTGTTGTTATGTTGCCAATATGAGCCCGGTAGGGGCATTATTTCAGTTTCAGTGGTTATCTGCTTATGATTTGTTATTTTGGGTAACTGGGATATTTGCTATCTGTCGACAGAATTCTTGTTCGGGAAGTATTTGATACTGGTTATTCTGCTCTTGGGATCTTGGTTTTCTTCAGGTCTAAATTATTGAGCCGGGAAGATTACAGCTGGCACGTGTTTGGGTAAGATCAGGGTCAGGCAGACTCTATAGAATATCTGATCAGTCAACTGAAATGGCAGAGAATGGGGTGAACTTGACAGCTCTAATGACAGCTATTACTGAGATACAAAGAGCTGTGGAGCAGTAGACCCAATCTCAAAACCAATGTCTGGCGCAAATTCGCGTAATTCAGTCCCATCTGCCAAGTGTGAATGGACAGTCAGAAGATAAAAATGAGAACGGTGAAAACTTCTGGGACGATAATCAAGGAGAGGAGGCACCGCAAGTCGTCGCACCACCCCGGGTTCCCCGACATATCCCGGTGGAAGAAGAGATCATAGTCCAGTCTAGGGAATCCATGCTGGCAGAGAAGATTGATAGAATAGAAAAGGTTTTGAGAAAGGCTAAAGGTGTAGAAGAGTACATGCTGGATGTGGGCAGTTTATGTTTATTCCCAGTTGCTAAATTGCCCAAAAAATTCAAAATGCCAGAGATGGAGAAGTTCGATGGCACCAGAGATCCCCGAATTCATCTGAGAATGTACGTTGGAACTCTTTCCCTCATGGGGATTGATGATCAGTTCAAGGCCCAATTGTTCCCCCAATCACTTTCTAGGGCAGCACAAAGGTGGTTTCTTTTCCTTGAGGTGGCCAAATCTAAAACTTGGGAAGATATAGCTACGACCTTTATCAATCAATATAGCTACAACGTTCAGCTGGATGTAACTACCCGAGAGCTAGAGACGACTCGCCAGGAGAACCGGGAATCGTATGTTGATTTCCTGACTCGATAGTGGGGCAAAGCCACTAAAATGACGAATCGGCCCACTGAGAAAAAACAAATGAGAATGGTGGTGAAAAACCTGCAGTCCCCTTTGAAGCATTACTTTATCACACAGCCGCTCTCTACGTTTGAGTAGCTGTTTGACGCTAGGGTGCAGATCGAAGATGCCATTTAATCTGGGGAAATTGAGAAAGAAAAACCCAGCCAAAAATCGAGAAGAACCTTCCCTGCAAACATTCAGAATCAGTCTGTCGTTACCAACCTCGTGTCACATTCAAATGAGGTAAACCTCCTGAACCCTTCTTCCTCTACCCAGCAATCAAGCCACAGTCAGCAGGCAAGCAACAGTTAGCAGGCACAACAACGATCAAGGAGAATCTTCAGTCCCCTTAATATTTCACTAACCTCTACCTTGAATCGACTTGTCAAGAAAGGGCTCATCAAGTTATTGGATCCCATGCTGGTGCCTGATCCCCTTCCCCGGAGATACAATGCTTCGCAGTATTGCGCTTATCACCTAGGCCACGGACATTTGACTGATAATTGTATGAGGCTCCGACATGAGATCCAAAATCTCATTGATAACAAGGTGATTCCCCCATCGTCTATCGCTCCGAAGCCAAATGTCACAACCAACCCCCTGTCAAACCATGCCAAGCAGTCTGGGGTAAACTGCGTAACTCTAGAACGGTCAGAAGATTCGAGTTAGTATATCTGTTCAGCGTGTCTGCCATGCCCTCATGTTTCAGCTATCGAAGATCAGACAGTTTGTTCACTGATTATGAACGAAAACGGTTAGGATGTGATGGAGGAGTGGAATGATAATGCAAGGGAAGGATATCAGGCGATAATTCAAGCTAACCAATAGAAAGAAGAGAAACGCAATGAGGAAGACAACTGGCCGCTAGATTATCCGGCACGACCTTATGGGTTTTGCCACGTGCTTGATGGCATTACTCTTCCCCCACTTTTTGAGGAGGAGGTATATGTCGATGAAATGCGATCTTATTGGTTAGTGAGGGTTGTGCTGAAATCAGATGGGGCTAAGTGGATCGACTTTCGGGCTTCTCGAGAATAACACATGGAGTACAACGGAGAAGACATCTAGGAAGAGGTCGATAATACATGAGCTATTGTGGATGATGAGGAAAGAAGAGGAAGAGCAGTGGTAAGCGGGTTAGATGATTTGTGGGCTTTTGAAAGCCCTCTGTGCATAGACGAAGTAAGACAGACTGAAAGTATAATATCGAGATTGTGGGATCCCAAGAACGGTGTGGAACATCTAATCAGAAGTGGACGACATTTCAAGCTGACTCAGTTGAAAAAAGGACAGTCAAGCGGAAAAGGGAAAGAGAAAAAACAAGAGGAAGAGGATGACGCTGTGCTGAAGTAGCTTAAAAAGGCGCAGGCCAATGTCAGCATTTGGGGCTTATTGATGGCCTCACATAAACATAGACAGGTTGTGTTGAAGGTCTTGAACAAAGCCAGTGTTTCGATAGATGCGATCCCAGAGCAACTCATTGGGCTCATTCTTCCAGCTGTCGAGCCAAAAGTCATTTTCTTTTCTGATAAGGATCTGCCAGCAGAAGGAAAGAATCATAACAATCCCCTGCACATAACCATTAAATGGCTAGAAAAGTGGGTCACGATGACTCTTATTGATAATGGGTTCGCATTAGATGTCTGTCTACTTAGAACAACAGTTTACTTGGGACTAAAGCCGAAACATTTCACACCTAGAAATCAAGAAGTCTGGGCCTATGATAACACGAGGAGAGATGTGCTGGGTTTAGTATCATTCGCGTTATTAGTAGGGCCACTGGAGACATCGGTTGAGTTCCACATACTAGATGTACCGGCCTCTTTCAACCTGTTGCTAGGTAGGCCTTGGCTGCATGACCCGAACATCGAGACAGTACCATCGACTCTTCACAAAAAGTTAAAACTGATAAAGAATCGGGAAGTTCTAACAATCCATGGAGAAGACAGTATTCAACCCCCAAGAAGAGAAGGCTCGACTCTCTTAGAGGTTCAGCATGGTGAAGGGATGTGTTGCTAAGAGGCTTCCAATTCGACGAAGCGCAGGCTGTGCAAATGCGATTGAATGAAGAAGAGATGTACATCAACCCGAGAACAATTACAATGATGAGACAAATGTCCTACTTCTCGGGTATGGGGCTAGGGAGTAAGCAGCAAGGAATTCTCGAACCTGTCCAGGTATTGTTGGCTTCTCGCCATTTCAGTCTTGGATATAAACCAATAGGAGAAGATTTAGAAGGGCCTAAAAAGGGATGAAAGGTCCACTATTTAGAAACACTCAATGGGTATTTTGTCAAAGAAGGAGAAGACTTCCCATATTGTGGCTTCCCAGAGCCATGGATCAACGAAGAAATCAACCAGAAGTTGCCATGACTAGAGATCTTCTTTGGCCATCAATTATCCGACACCAAAGAAGAGGAAACAGTGAAAGGGGAAAAGGAAGGAAAGAAGATCTAAGAGGAAGATTGGGCAGACAAGCTTGATGGAACCGGCATGAGAGTGTTGTTCAATGAAAAGATGACACAACTGCACATAACCGACCCGGGCTGTTTCATGATAGGTTTCATCACACCAACCAATTGCACCAAGCTCATTCTTGATGTGACTACAAAGAAAGTGAAGAACTGGACCTTAGAGTCTTGTAATATGCATATTGTCTGTTTTGAGTCCAAGTTCAAGTTAGAGTCTATGGTTGAGGGCACGTCTGTTTGTGCACCTCCCCCTTTTATGCTTTGGAGTTTGTAATTCCATCTTTCTTCAACGAAATGAACAAAATTTTTGGTTACTCTGCTTTGTTTGATTTACTTCATACGCTTTTCGACAATTTTGAATTCGACGGGATATCCCCGAAGAAATAAAATTTTTAAAAAAAAGAGAAGAAAAAATGCGCGCCCAACCAATAATTGAAGAAACATTGTCAATAAATCTGGATAATAAAACTAGCCCACAAAATGTACAAATTGGTTCTTCTTTATCCTTAGTTGAACGTGAACACTTAATAACTTTATTAAAAGAATTCAAGAATGTATTTGCATGGGCTGACGAGGATATGCCCGAAATTTATCCTGACATTATCCAACACCATATCCCTATATACCCTGATGCCAAACCGGTCAAACAAAAGTTAAGATAGATCCGACCAGAATGGGTTCTGAAGATCAAAGAAGAAGTTGCCAAACAGATCAACGCTGGATTCCTGATGATAACTGAGTATCCAAAGTGGGTAGCCAACATTGTGTCGATTTTAAAGAAGGATGGTCGTATCCGAGTATGCGTAGATTTTTGGGATCTCAACAAGGCTAGCCCGAAAGACGATTTTTCTTTATTGCACATTAATTGTCTTGGTAGATAGTACAGCAGGGCACGCCTTGTTATCATTCATAGATGGCTTCTCCGGGTACAACCAGATTTTGATGGACCCCGAGGACAGAAAGAAGACAACATTCACTACATGCTGGGGCCCTTATTGTTATCGTGTAATGCCGTTCGAGCTGAAGAATGCAGGGGCGACCTATCAGAGGGCTGCCACTACTTTACTACATGACATGATACATAAGGAGGTCGAAGTGTATGTGGATGATATGATAGTCATGTCCAAGGATCGGGGTGGTCACATTGTAGCACTATGAAAGTTTTTTGAAAGAATTCAGAAGTACAAGATGTGGCTCAACCCACAGAAGTGTGCCTTTGGAGTTATTGCCAGAAAAATGCTCGGATTTATGATCACTCAACAGGGTATCGAAGTGGACTTCAAACATTAAAGCAATTTTGAAAATGCCTCCACCGAAGACCGAGCGAGAAGTCAGAGGCTTTCTGGATAAGATATAGTTCATCAGTCGATTCATCGCAAAACTGACAACTACCTGTGAGCTGCTCTTCTGTCTGCTGAAGAAAGGAGTCGAGTTTGAGTGGGATCAGAAATGCCAAGACGGCTTTGATGCTGTACGACAGAACTTGCAAAATCCACCTGTTCTAGCTCCTTCCGAATCTTATGGGCCACTAATCCTCTACTTATCAGTGACTGACTCAGCTATGGGATGCATGCTGGCGCAAGAAGGTGAAACTGAAATCGAAAAGGCGGTCTAGTACTTAAGCAAGAAGATGATAGGGTTAGAAATACGATACACACCACTGGAAAAGACATGCTGGGCCTTGGTTTTGGCTTCTAAAAACTAAGGCATTACATGCTTTCTTTCACAGTAAATATCTTCTCCCAAATGGACCTGTTGAAGTACCTGCTTGAAAAGCCAGCACTAACAAGAAGGTTGGCTCGATGGTTACTGTTGCTATCAGAATTTGATCTTAAATATGTCACCCGAAAGTCAGTCAAGGGTAGAGCAGTGGTAGAATTCCTAGCCGACCAACCAGTTGAGGGGGGTGAGGACACAGAGTTCTAGTTTCCTAACGAACAGCTGATGAAAGTCAGGGATGACAAATGAACTCTATATTTTGATGGTGTGTCCAATCAATATGGCTATAGAATAGGAGTCCTTCTTGTCACTCTTGACGAATCACACGTCCCTTTATCTTTGAAGCTCAATTTTGAAGTTACCAACAATCAGGCTGTGTATGAAGCATGTTTTGCTGGATTGGAGGCAGCCTTAGAATTAGGGGCAAGAAGGTTGGAAGTCATCGGAGACTCAGCACTAGTGGTTTCACAAGCAAGAGGAGAATGGAAGGTTAGGGATTTAATCTTGATTCTCTACCATCAAAAGCTGGAGAACCTGATACCCTTCTTTGAATCAGTGGTCTTCACTCATGTGCTGTGACTGCAGAACAAATTTGCCGACGCACTGGCCACATTAGCATCCATGATTGATATACCATCAGGGGTCAGAATGAGGCCCTTGATAATCGAACAAAAAAGAAAACCGACATAAGAGACAACGACCGCGATCGGGGAAAGCACTAACGACCTTCCATGGTATTTTGATATCCAGAACTTCGTAGAGAAAGGAGAGTATCCCAAGTTCACCAACAAAAAGGACAAGAGAGCAATACGACGATTATCCGCACAGTTTTTCATTTACGGTGGAAGACCGTACAAACGAGGGCATTCTGAGGTCAATAAGCTATGTGTCAACATTGAAGAAGGCCAAGAGTTGATGAAAGAGATCCACGTGGGAGTCTGTGGGCGACACATGAATGGAAACATTTTAGCCAAGAAAATCCTACAGTAAAGATACTTTTTGATGGCAATGGAGACAGACTGTATACAATTTGTGCGGAGGTGTCATAAGTATTAAATTCACATAAACCTTATGTACGTTACCCCATCTCAACTACATAACCTGACGTCACCATAGCCGTTCTCAGTATGGGGCATTGATGTAATCGGCAGAGTAACACCGAAGGCGTCAAATGGGCACGAGTTCATTTTAGTGGCCATTGACTACTTTATCAAGTGGGTGAAAGCCGCCTCTTACTCAGTATTGAAAGCCTGTCATGTTGCTAAGTTCATCAAGAAAAACATTATATGCCGGTATGGGTTTCCCTAAGAGCTCATCTCGGATAATGGCTCACATTTCCAAGGAGAGATTATGGATCTTTTCAAAGAATACCGGATAGTGGCCCACAAGTCCTCACCATATCGGCCGTAGACCAATGGAGAAGTTGAGGCAGCAAAAAAAATATCAAGAGAATTTTGCAAAAGACAATCAATTTGCATAAAGATTGGCCGAAACATCTACCGTTTGCACTCTGGCGAAACAGGACGTCAATTAGGACTTCAACCAGAAATACGCCATACTCTTTAGTGTACGAGATGGAAGCCGTGCTTCCCATTGAGATGGAAATTCCTTCACTATGAGTAGTGGATGAGGCCAGTATTTCAGAAGCAGAATGGCAAAGGAACCGAATAGAAGAGTTGCTCTTATTTGATGAAAGAAAACTGCAGGCTCTATTTCATGTACAACGATATCAAAGGAGGATAGCTTGAGCGTTCAATAAGAAGGTCAGGACCCAGGATCTTAGAGAGGGAGATTTGTTTCTTAAGGAAATCAGAGCTC
>JAULJZ010149093.1:0-10358 GCA_032270985.1 Heliamphora pulchella | reverse complement strand
AAAATAAATTAAATAAATTATCGAACTTTTAAAACAATCATTACTATAATTAAAATGCTTAAGATTTAAAAAATAAAAAAATAAAAAAAAAATTCCTCCACTATGTAAAATTTGAAGAGATATAGAACGTCCTATAGTTCACATAGCTTTGCCTTTCTCCGATGTATAATACAATAAATTCTTATATAAATATAACCATCACACTCCAAAAAAAAAAATCATACACTATGTAGAATAAATTATTAACTTTCCATAACTTCTCAAAAGTTTTCTTTTTTTCTTTTTATAAATAACAAATTATTCAAACCAGATTTCTATCAAATGTAACCAAAACAACAATTTAAATTTTTAGTTTTCAAATAGGAATAAAAAAAAATTTCAAAAAAAATAGTAACCAACTTTTGTAAAAAAAAATGATACATTTTAAATTGCCACATAATACAAATTTTTTATATTAAAAAAGAACTAATTTAATAATTCTCTATCAAAGGTAACCAAAATAATATTTTTTCAATAAAATAAATTTATTTTTTGTGAAGAGATATAATATTTTTGAAGACAGAAAAATGAGGAGAGATATGATATTGAATAAGGAGAGAGGGGATAGTTTTTCAAACTAACTGCACTAAATGAGGATAGTGATGATATTTTTTAAAAATAGTACTTAATGCTGTTAGATATAAAATTGGACAATTTTAACAATTGGATAAAAAAATATGACGCTTGTTTTGTAATATAGATTGATCAAAACTGATATTTTAATCTAACGTTTTCTAGTTATAACTCACACCTCTAAAAGGCAATTTCGAATTATTTTTTTTTACTTAGTTATTAAAGAGCACTCTCACTCTCTTGTACATAAAATGTAATTAGTAAAAAAATAAAATATTAAAATAAAAGGAAAATTAAATGAATTATTGAACTTTTAAAATAATTATTAGTATAATTAAAATGCTTAAGATTTAAAAATAAAACAAATAAAAATAAATTCCTACATTATGTAGAGTTTGAAGATTAAATTAAAAAGTATTCATAACCTCCTTATTAGTAAATACATCAATCAATCAAGTTTTCACAAGAAAAAAAAATTTTAATTAAAAAAATTTAATTCAAACCCTTCTAAAAAAAAATGAAAGATAAACATTGAAGAGACATGAAAGGTCACGTGATTTACAAAGCTTTTCCTTTCTTCATATGTATAATACAATAAATTCTATACAATTATAACATTCACACTCCAAAAATAAAAATCATACACTATATAAAATAAATTACAAAGTTCACATAACATCTTCAACATTTTCTTTTTGTAAATAAAATAGTTTCTTTTTATGAATAAAAAATTTATTCAAAATCAAATTGTTATCAAACGTTATAAAAATAGTATTTTTAATTTTTAATTTTCTGATAAAAAAAAAAAATTTAATTTTTAGTTTTCAGATAGAAAGAAAATGTAGGACCTGATCCTTTTCCTTTTATGATATATATATATATGCCCAACGTGTTTCGTTTCAATACATGTACACCATCGAATGATCCAGCCGGCTGACCCAAGGCGGAAATCGTTTTTGAGCTACGGTTTCAACCCTCCAAACCTCGAATCAACGCCTCTAAACTTCCATCCAATACCCTCAGACATACACTCGCCTAAGCCTAACAACAAAACCTCAAAAGGAACACCCGACACTCGATTTTGTCCACCAAAATCGACAAAGAACAGGTTTTTAAAAAAAAAACACCATTCGAACATAAAATGGATTTTCATGCAGTTTTAATTTATAGAAACACACACGATTACAAGTAGCATCTTTATAAGACATGAGAATCTAAGATCCTACCTTAGTGAGTTAAAAACTCAATATCTCAAACCACGTGCAAAATTTAGCTTCGTCGAAATAAAATTATGTCCAGATGGATGCGTAGCCCACCATGCCAATAACAAGGATCAACAGTTGGATCGTCGAAAATCGAGCCCTAAGGCTCCGAGAAGTTACAGGGAATGTAGAGAGAAAAAGGGGAAACTTAGCTAAGAAGTTTTGAAAATATCTGACGCCAAATATTTATAGGCCCCGAAAATATTTTTTTTTTCGAAATTCGCACCACAACGCCTAACGGCTCCGGGAACCAACCCCGCATGCATATCTAAACATGAACATGTATCAAAAGCATATAAACATGCTGCAACAAAAACACTAAACGCGCATTGAAAAATACCGAAAAAAGAAAACGGATTAGGGTCTCACAGGGAAGGTTGTGACAACCCGGTACGTATTTATTTTGTTGATCTTCGCTTTGAGTTAAATATTTTGGTGTGACAAAAATAGAGTATGTGAGACCTTGACCCGTTTTCTTTTTCGGCGTTTTCGGACGCGCGATATGTATTTTCGTTGCAGCATGTTTTATAGCTTTTAATGCATGATCGGGCTTAGATATGCATGCGGGGTAGGTTCCTGGGGCCGTGGGCCTTTGTGGCACAAATTTTTAAAATTTAAAAAAAAGATATTTTGGAAACCTATAAATATCTTGAGTTAGATATTTTCATAATGATATTTTCCAAAACTTCTCCAGTAAGTTTTTCATTTTCTCTCTGCCTTCTCTCTAAGTTCTCGGGGACCCGGGGCTCTATTTTCAACGATCCAACAATGGATCCTTGCTTTTGGCACGGTGGGCTACGCAGCCATCCGGTCAGATTTTAATTCTGGTGAAGTTCGATTTTGCACGTGAGTTGAGGCGTCGAGTTTTTTACTCACCGAGGTAGGATTCTAGACCCTACTGCTGTATAAGGGTGCTATGGGTAAACATGTGTGTTTTTAACGGGTAGATTGCTATAGATCTGCGTTTATCTCAAAGTTGGATTTTTGGGTTTAAAACCTTATTTGGACGATTTCTGTGGATGGAATCGGGTGTCGGGAGTTTTTTTTGAGGTCTCGGTGTTAAGCCTAGGTGTGTGGGTGTTCACGGATGTTGATTTGGAGTTCGGAGGCTTTGAATCAGGGTTTGGATGCTGAAACCTGTAGCTTGGAAATGATTTCCGTCGAGGTTCGATCGACTGAACCCCTAGGTTCAGTCGATAAAAGTTTGGATCTTGGGTTTGGTCGACTGGACCGAGGGGTTCGATCGACTGAACCGGGTGTTTTGGCGTTTTGTGATTTTCCAGTAGGGTGTTCGGTCGATTGGAGGTGGGGTTCGGTCGACTGAACCTCTGGGCTGTGTTTTGGTGATTTTGGGTTGGTTCCTTGGTTTCCGATTGGTGTCCTATGATATTCAATTAATTACTTTATGGGAATTACTTGATTTAAATACCTATGGATTCCTTTTGGGGTTTGGTCGGTTGTGTGGTGGTTTCAGGGGACGTGTTGTGGCCTTAGGTGTGAGTTTGAGTGTTGCCCTCATGGGGGATGTGCATGGTAGATACGAATTTTTGATGCACGGTTGGGTGCGTGGTTTGCTGTTGGGTTTGTGTTTGCGCGGGTGAGTGTCGTGGGACTGTGGTGATCGTGTTTGGAGTGTTTGGGTCTGTGGTGGTCGTGTGGGTTGTCCCGTGTGCGGATGTCGATTTGTTTCGGCGGGCAGCATCATGATGTATGGTTGTACATGGTTATGGGCATATTTATAACTCTGTTTATTTATGTATGGAATACGTAAGTGGATTACGTGGTTGTGATAACAGTCGTTATGTGTAACGTGGTTTATGCTTTGAAACCTAGAGTTTTATAGGCATATGACGTGGTTTGTAGAACGTCGTGTTGATACATGGTTATATGTTTCAATTCTTGATTTAGGTTTGCATATGTGTTATGGATTAGATGAATTTGTGATCCGGTAGATGTAAATCCAGGTTGATGATGCACGTGTGCATGTGTGGGTGTGTGTGGTAGGCTGCGAAAGTCAGCGAACGAGGTAGGCTGCGAAAGCCGGTGTGTGCGATAACTGACGGATTGAAACGAGATCCTGATGAGGCACGGGTGTGTGTGTGCGATATCTGACGGATTGAAACGAGATCCTGATGAGGCATGGGTGTGGGTGTGTGTGCGATATCAGAAGGCTGAAACGAGGTCCTGAAGAGGTACGTGTTCATGGATTGCATGTATTGCATTTTGGGATGGATAGACCAATTTTCTTAAAACTGTATAATCAGCCTACGGGAGTCGAAATACTCTATTAACGGCCTGCAGGAGTCGTAATACTTGAATCGTTTTCAGGGCTCTAATGAGTCGACAAATAGTTTTTATCCTCGCTTTCCCTTGTATGTGAAAATAATTTTCTGGCTCTGGTGAGTCGTGATCTAAAATGGTTTTCAAATTATTTTATTGGCTTGAAAGAGAGTCGAAGATTACACTTCGTTTATCGAGCATGTTTAGCTTATACTACATGAGTTATTTAGGATCTGCTGAGCTTTGACTTATAATGTGGGATTTTATTTTTCTTCAGGTACCGGTCACGCAAATTGATCAGGAGGTGCTAGAGAGGTTGAAGAGCTGTAGTTTCCGTTTTTATTCTTTTGTTATATGTATGTTATAACATGTTTTTCGGGCGTTGGTGTCGTGTAATGTTGCCGTTTGGCGTTTATATACAATGCGTGTATGGTTTAAATTGAGAGTGTATTCTCGGGTTGGGTATCATGTATGGTTATTTATGGGTGTTTCATGTGGCCCAGAGTTTGAGGCGTGACAAAGTATGAGTTTTAATAATATGAATGTTCGTGAACAAATTAATGAGTTGTGAAATAATTTTAAGATAAAAAAAATAACGATAGATTTTGACAACATGCTAATGGGAAAAGTTGAAATGAGACAATGAGAGTGAGGTTGGAGATTGGGGTTTATTTAAAGGAATTTGTTGAAATTCTAGTTTAGGGATCACCGCTCAAGCGGTTAAGGTCCGCTCGAGCGGACTATTGGGATGAGTTTAGAAGTTTCTCGAGCCTCGGAGAGAAATCAAGAGAATATATATATAACCCTCATTTATACATGTGAGCCCCTTTACCCTTCTTTTTATTTCTCTTCTCTTCTCTCTCTCTCTCTCTTCTTGAGAGAAACCCACCCAATCCTCAAAACCCTAGCTTTCTACCACCCATATTGAAGATGGAGGCTTGATTAGGAATGCTCTAGGGAAAAGATCAAGCTTTGGAGTAAGGAGAGTGAAGATAAATCCATGAGGAAGCAAGGAAACCCAACATCCAAAACCTAGGTGGGAGATTTGAAGAATTCATAAGCTTTCGAGCAAATCCAAGATGGGATTTAGATTATCTCACATGTCTTGTATAGATTTGGGTTGATATTTTGCGTATATGAGTAAAAATCAAGTTAATTGCATGCTTTATTCAAATCTTAGTAGGTTTGTGTGTGGATTGAGTTAGTTTTCATAAAAACAGAGGTTCTTGGGAGGTGATTACCCATGAAATTGATGACTTGTTGTATTAAAAAGGGATTTTGAGATTTAAATCTAGTGTTTTTGGGTAAGAAATAAGGATTTGAAGCATGTTTGTAAAAGGGTTATGTGTTTGGAAGTTTAGAATTCAAAACAGGGGATATTTTGGGATTTTCTCTAGTGACAGCGTGCTTGAGCGGCCACATGGCCGAGCAGACCGCTGCGCCCCTCTGTTCGCTCGAGCAGACCGCTGCGCTGAGCCAACTTCAAGTGATCATATCTCCCTCATTCGGACTCCGAATTAGGTTGTTTTTGTACTCAAACTGAAGCCCCGAAAGTTCTCTTTCCAACAAGACTACTCTCACAAAAAATTTCTTTTTGTAGGGAAAGTTATGATTAAATTAGTGAGGGTATGTTTTAAAAAAATATATTTGCATTATTATTGGCCCTTTTGACTAAATTCCTAGTTCCTTGAGCTAATGGCATACCTATATATATATCTAGATTGAGTGGGGATGCATGCATTCGACTAGTTGGTTGGGTTTTCTTTTACAATAAAAGGGGGTTTCAAATTGATATATATATATATATATATATACACACGATGGGTGTATACCTTTTTAAAATTGATGTGATCTTCTTAGTATTAACCTTTTATTATTTGTACTTAGTAACACTGAAGAAACGATGTAAACTATGAGAAACTTTATAATAAAAGTTGTGGTACATGTGGTTTGAAAATTTAAAGAAAAATTTGGGTTTGGAATCAAAATGATGTATTATGGTAATGAGTGGGAGATGAACCATTTGTGGGTTGGACTCCTTGGTTTCTAACCAATAATAAATCGTATAGATTGATGTGGATTAAGTTAGGCTAGCGGCTCCGCGGTGAAAGATCAGAAACTTGTGCAAGATGAGGACCACATACCCACAGGTTAGCCCCCAAAATGTGGTGTTGTGTAGTGGCAAGTTATAGAGCTATCTATTACCAAATAGCTTCGCGTACCTTATTGGGACATAATAAGGAGGGGTTTCTATAAGCTACACCTGACACCGGTTCATTAGAGGTGATATGATTTTGTGAAAATCAGGGAAATAAAATGAATGATTTATGAATGAAAAACAAATGGATAAATGGAGACTGTGAAACCAAGAGCCATTTTCTTTTTTGGCATTTTTTTGACGCGCGTTTACTGTTTTTGTTTCTGCATGTTCGCATGCGTTTTGCGCTATGATCGAGGTTAGATATGCATGCGGGATTGGTTCTCGGGGCCATTAGGCGTTACAGTGCGATTTTAAAAAAAAGATATTTTTGTAGCCTATAAATATCTAGCTTTAGATATTTTGAAAAAAGATATTTTCATAACTTCCTGGCTAAGTTTTCTTTTTCCAAACCAAAAGCTCTGCCTTCTCTCTAGATTCTCAGGGGTTCGGGGCTTGATTTTCGACGATCAGACAGCGGATCCTTACTTTTAGCACGGTGGGCTACGCGTTCATCCGAACATAATTCCATTTCGGCGAAGTTTGCTTTTGCACGTAGTTTGAGGCGTTGAGTTTTTGACTCAACGAGGTAGGATCCTAGACTCTTGTGTCTTATAAGGGTGCTACGTCCAATCGTGTGTGTTTTTACCGTTTAAAAATGCATGAATAATTGGTTTATAAATTGGGTTTTGGTTTAAAATCATTTTTAGGTGTTTTTAGTTGGATGAAATCGGGTTTCGAGTGTTTCTCTCCAGATTTTGTGGTAGTTTTGGGCTTGTGTATGTTCGTGGGTTACTAAAGGGGTGTTTGGATGGTTTAATTTGGAGCTAATAAGCGTATTCCGTAGCTAGGGTTTGCTTTCCGTCGTCACTCAGTTCCATGGTTTGAAAATTTGAAATTTCTTCTTTTGTGTCGACACATTTTCTGTTGGTGTCGACACTTTTTGTCGCTAGTGTCGACACTTTTCTATTTGTGTCGACACATTTTCTGCTACTATTGGTGTTGTTGCTCTCTATTCTTTTGTGTCGACACCTCCGTTGTTGGTGTTGACACCTCTGCTGTTTATGTCGACATCTCCGCTGTTGGTGTTGACACCTTTTCTGTTTATGTCGACACCTTCGCCGTTTGTGTTGACACCTTTCTTGTTTGTGTCGACACCTTCGTTGGTTGTCTTGTTTGTGTCGACACCTTCGTTGGTTGTGTTGAACTCTATTCCTTTGGTCGTGTTGGGTCCTTTGGGGTTTCTTTTGGCCGTGTTGGGCGAGTGGGAGTTTATGTTGGTCGTGTTGGGCGTGTGTTCGTTTGGGTTATGATGTGTTGGTGGTTGGGTTCTTGGTTTCCTATTGGTTTCCTTTGGTATTCAGTTGATTAATTATGGGATTAGTTGACTGAAATACTGTTGGATTCTTTTCGAGGTTCGGTTGGTTGTGTAGTGGATTCAGGGGTCGTTTCGTGTCTTCGGGTGTTTGTTTAGGTGCCATCCTCGGGGGTGACGTGTATGGCTAGATATGGGTTATTGGGGTACGATTGTGTACGTCGTGGTTGGGTATGGGCGTGTTTGGGCTCATGGCACCTTTGGAGGAAAGGTGGTGTTTTGTGATCTCGTGGTTTGAGGGGTTTACTATTGGCCTTCGAATTAGGCTTGGTTTTATGGGCTGATGGTTGTCCCTGTGAGTGAATGTTGAGTTATTTGGTGGGTGGCGTCATGATGTGAAGTTATATATGGTTATGCACGTTTATAATTGGTTATGTACATTTATAACTTTTGTTTATTTATGTGCGGAATATGTAAGTGGATTAAATGGCTTTGATATCGTTATGTGTAACATTGTTTCCTATTATTCAGTTGATTAATTATGGGATTAGTCGACTAAAATACTGTTGGATTCTTTTCGAGGTTCGGTTGGTTGTGTGGTGGCTTTGGGAGTCGTGTCGTGACTTCAGATGTTTGTTTAGGTATCTTCCTTGGGAGTGACGTGCATGGCTAGATATGGGTTGTTGGGGTACGGTTGTGTGCAACGTGGTTGGGTATGGGTGTGTTTGGGCCCATGGCACCTTTGGAGGAAAGGTGGTGTTTTGTGACCGCATGGTTTGAGGGGTTTAGTGTTGGCCTTCAGGTTAGACTTGGTTTTATGGGCTGATGGTTGTCCATGTGAATGGATGTCGGGTTGTTTGGCGGGTGGCATCATGATGTGAAGTTATATATGGCTATGTGTGTTTATTACTTGTTATGTACATTTATAACTTTAGTTTATTTATGTGCGGATTATGTAAGTGGATTACATGGCTTTGATATTGTTATGTGTAACGTGGTTTATGCTTTAAAACTCAAAAGTTTTATAGGCATGGATATGTGGATTATAGGGAACATATGCATGTGATGCATGTTGCATGAGTTGCAAGTGTTGCGTGAGTCGCGTGTACAGCATGTGACGTGGTTTGTGAAACGTAGAGATAGTACGTGATTTTATGCATTTAAATCCTGGTTAGGTTATGCATAGGTGTATGAAATGTGATAGATAAACATGTGGTTCTGTGAACGTTAGCTTTGGCTAACGGAATATTCGGGGGGGATACGGTCCCTCGGCGTGAGGCCAAGAAGATATATTCGTTGGGGCTAAGGTTCTTCGGCGAGAGGCCAACCAGATTACGTTGGGACTACGGTCCTTCGACAAGAGGCCAAGAATAATGCATTGGGGTTACGATCCTTCGACGTGAGGGCAAGAAGAAGCATTGGCGGGGAAACGGTCCCTCGGGTTTAGCCTGAAAAGTTACATGGATTGCATGAACTGAATTATGGGACAGATAGACCAATTTTTAAATTGTTTTTGAGACTCGTGTGAATCGCGATCTAAAAATCATTTTCAAATTGTTTTCAAGGCTCCTATGAGTGAGTCAAAAGATGCTTTATATCCTCGCTTTCCCAATCCTGGAAGTGCTATAGTCTTTCTTTTTCTAGTTTTAAACATATATGCTGTAACATGGTTTTTTGGTGTTGGAGCCGTGTAATGTAAGCTGTTTGGCGGTTATATACAATGCATGTATGTTTTGTATTGAAAGTGTATTCTTAGGTTGGGTGTAATGTTTGGTGTTTGTGGGTGTTTCACGTGACCCAGAGTTTGGGGCGTGATAGCTTGGTATCAGAGCTCTGGATTTGAATAGCTAAGAGTCGTGGGAAGATGGTGTATCCCGTGTGAGGTTGATTGCGTGTGCTTGATTACATGTGTTTAGATGCTTTGATAACATGAACATGTCAGCATGTTAGATATGTGAATGATGTGTATATGTGAGCATGGGGGTTAAATCTTAGGAGTGATAATACTGCTTTTGGGTATTTGGATTAACAAACTTATGAGCTAAGTTAGAAACGCGTTTTGCTGACGTGATTTCTAGCAGGAAATCTGAGTAGGTTATCTAGATTGACACGCTATTCTTATTGGTTCTCCTCGGTATGTGGGGTTTGTTTAGCATTATCCTATGTGCTTTTATGTTAGCATGCTTATGTGGTTTATGTTATGTGCTGCGTCTTATGTTCTGTCTTTTCTATATAGATGCGATGTTTGCGAGGAGAGGGCGAGGCCGTGGTCGAGGCCGTGGCCGTGGTGTTGGCTTAGGGGATGTTCTTATCCCTGATGTTGGGGATGCAAATACTCCCCTAGGACCGATGGACACGACTGAGTTGTTGCGTGTGCTGGTGGGTTCTATCCTGTAGTTGGTTAGTGGTGAGATCGTTAGGGAAAGAGAAGGAGTACCTGAGGCGAGGTGATCTTCATAGTACTTTATGTAGGCGATATCTTGCTCATCGAAAACGATGTGGGGGCATTATCTACAATTAAAGTATGGTTATCTGGGCAGTTTGATATGAAGGACTTGGGAGAAGCCAGTCACATTCTTGCGATCGAGCTTATAAGAGATCAAAAACAAACGATATTGGGCTTATCACAAGCAAAGTATATCGATGATATCCTTGCTCGCTTTAGCATACAGGATTCCAAGAAAGGGTTTCT
>JAULJZ010149071.1:0-10359 GCA_032270985.1 Heliamphora pulchella | reverse complement strand
ATTTGCAGCTAACCCGAGAACTGTCCGAATGGATGTCATCTTCACAACAGGTGAGAAGATTTCTTCAAAATCAATACTTTTTTTCTGACTGAATCCCTTCACAACCAACCTAGCCTTGTACCTGAGCTATGAGTTTTCTTTTTCTGTTTTTAGTCTGTAAACCCATTTATTCTTCAATGTTCTTTTACCTTTTGGCAGCTTTACTAGATCATATGTCTGATTCTCATGCAGGAATTTTATCTCTTCTTGCATGGCTTTTATCCACTCGTTTATCTGTTCATGCTCAACTACTTCCTGATAACAATCTGGATCTCCCCCATCTGTAAGCATCAAATATTCAATAGGTGGGTATCTGCTAGTGGGTTGACGCTCCCTGGTAGACCTTTTCAACTGTAGCTCTGCTGGAGGATCAATGTGAGCCTGCTCTGTCTGCTCTTCTGGGGTTGTACCATCAACTGTAGGCGTATCCTCATCAGCATCTGCACTATCTTGTGTGTCTCCCCCGTCATTATTATGCACGGTCGATGGAAGGACTGGATCTGTACCAATTGGATATTCTGCCTGTGTAGCTAGTTTCTTTTTCTTGTTCATGTCTTCTATGGTTTCGTCCTCACAGAATACGACGTCTGTGCTTTTGATGATCTTCTTGTCAATGGAATCCCAAAGTCTGTATCTAAATTCTTTTCGGTCGTATCCCAGAAAGATGCGCTGTTTTGATTTCTCGTCAAGTTTAGACCTTTCATCTCTAGGAATGTGAACAAATACTCTGTACCAAAATACCTTCAAGTGCTTGTAGGAGATCTCTTTTTCCATCCATACTTTTTCTGGTACATCACCCTCAAGTGGAGCTGATGGAGATAGATTTATCAGATCAACTGCTATCCTCATTGCCTCGTCCAGAAAGTCTTTAGTAATTTTGCATGTGACAACATACATCTGACTCTTTCCATGATTGTCTTGTTCATCCTTTCTGCCAGCTCATTTTGTCTTAGTTTCTTAGGGATGATCATCTCATGCCTGATGCCCTTAACTTGACAGTACTGTTGGAACGGTTCTCGGTATGTACTCACCACCATTGTCAGTCTGGATGAACTTCAACGATCTTCCTCTCTGTCTTTCCACACTAGTCTGAAATTGCTTGAGCACATCTAGCACATAGTATTTAGTTCTTAAAGCATATGTCCAAACCTTCCGTGAGTGGTCTTCAATAAATGTCACAAAATATCTAGCACCATACATAGTAGTAATATTCATAGGACCATAAACATCAAAATGTACTAAGTCTAGAATATTTGACTTCCTAGATGCAGGAACTCTATTGTACGGGATTCTGTATTGTTTGCCAACTAAACAATATATGCAAGTTTTGAAATAAGTACCCATTACCTCAGGTAGAAGCTCTCTCATGGCTAGAACTTGCATGCCCTTCTGACTCATGTGTCCGAGCCGCTTGTGCCATAGCTCGGTGGTGACGTCCTGCTCATTTGTACTGATTACTCGTTTGCTAAGCTTTACCTCCAGGGTGTAGAGACTAGATGTCTTCTTTCCCTTTGCAATAATTAGGGACCCTTTGCTGAGTTTCCATTTCCCATCCCCGAAGTGGTTCTTGTAACTTTCATCATCCAACTGACCAGTGGATATGAGATTAAACCTGATTTCTGGCATGTGTCTGACGTTCTTGAGTACTAATCTACAGCTTGTAGTGGTCTCTAGACTGACATCTCTCATTCCCACTATATCGGACATACCTTCATTTCCCATTCTGAGGTAACCAAAATCACCGGCTGTGTAAGTCATGAAGTATTCCTTATGTGCGGTGACATGAAAGGAGGCACCCGAGTCAATCACCCAACTGGTCTCTTGTCTTGTGATCCCAATGTACCCGTCATCACAAACAATGATGGTTTCGCCTTCATCTGAGGCTGCTACAGCTTTATCCTTTTGATCTTTCTCGTCGTCAAACTTACCATGTTTCTGATTCCTTTTCAGTTTTTTACATTCCTTTTTCATGTGCCCTGTTTTGTCGCAATAGAAGCATTTGATCTCTTTCTTGGACTAAGATTTCCCTCTTGACTTACTTCTTAGCCTATCATTGTTGGAAGATTTTCTGTTTATACTCCTTCCCGTCTTGTCTGTGACCAAGGCATTTGACTCGGTCGTAATCCCCTATTCTTTTCATCTAGCCTTCTCATTGAACATGCTGTCCTTCAACATATCAATGGTGATTTCGTCGTTCGGTGCTGAGTTACTGATTGTCACAACTAGTGTTTTCCAACTGTCTAGCAAGGAACTCAATAGAAATAGGGTCTGCAACTCGTCATCCAAAACCATCTTCATGGTAGTCAACTGATTGATCAACTACTGAAAGTCACTGAGGTGCTCGGCTACACTCTGGCTGTCTTTGTATTTTAGATTCACAAACCATCTGATCAAGGATGCTTAATTCTGGGCAGTCTTCCTCTTGTATATTGACTCTAATTTTTTTCACAGCATATGGGCATTAGTTTCTTGAGCCACGTGATGAAAGATATTTTGATCCACCCAAGTACGAATTTGAGCCACTATTTTTCTGTTCATAACCGTCCGCTCATCATTAGTAGTTTTTTTGGTTTCTTACTATCACCTTCAATCGGCAGGTATAAGTCTTTAGTGTAAAAGACATCTTTCATTCGTGATTTTCCTATCGAATAATTCGATAAATTTAGTTTAATCATAACACCAGATGATTCTTCCATTTAATCAAACATAAGAACTGAATATACCCGAACCGTATCTAAACTGAACTCTGATACCACTGTTGGGAAAAATTAAACAAAAATAGCTTGCAGCGGAATAAAATATTTTTCCCTCCTGTCGTGCTTAATTAAATGAGATCAACAATAGCAATAAAAATAAAAATTAAACAATTGCACGATGCTGATTTTTTTTGTGAAAAACCCCTAAGAGAAAAAATCACGGAATCGAAATCCGATTCTAAATTTTCACTATATCAAAATAATGAGTTTACAGATTAAACTTTCTATGTATGCTCAGAGAATGACAACATCAAGAATAATATTTTTGGGATAACAAAATATTAAATACTCGTCACCGTAAGATGGGTTTTGACTGAAAAATAAAATCAAGTTTAGATCTCTTCAGTTGACAATCGAAACCGTTGGTTAACAAGAATCAAGCGCTGAGAGTTTGCCCCTAAAATTTCATGAAGATCGGGTTTCATTTGAGCTTCGATCCATGCACGAAAAATAGACTATTTTTACCTCGTCGGCGCACTATTTTGCCGCTGCTTGATCCACTGCTGCTCAATTCTGTTGAATTGATTTTCTCTCACCTCATGGCCACCAAATATCAAATTAGGAGAATTTATTTTGGTTTTTTTCTTCTTGTGATATGAAGTCACGGAACCCCATCAAAGAGAATTCATATAGTAGTTTGTGCAAGCAAACAAGGACTCTAACTAATAAAAACTCCTAAAATAATAAGGATTAAAAACTGACTAAGTAACTATTTTTTTTTAATATATTGTATTAGACTTCTAATATAATTGTGTCACCTCAAATGAGGCGAACACCAACACCTTCATAGATTACATTTACAAATATGCCCATATAGTTTACCATTTTCATTAAAAATTTACTATTATGAAGATGTGGATTCAAATATCAAATATCTTATTGAATTTTCCAATTTATTTTAATGAAATTTACAAAAATATAATTGACTCATGAAAACACTGGCAGTTCATCTTGACTTGGACTTACAGATTGGCCTCCAAGTGGGCAAAGACAAAGAGCCGCACACTTGTTTTTATCCTCAGGACATTGCTACAAAGGAGAGGTTCAAATAATCTCAGTAATTTTTACAATTTTTGAGGGCACGTGGTCCCAAACCATCATAGTTATCCGTTCATATAAGATTCATACACTTGATGATGAGTTTTATACGAACGGACAACCGTATAGATATATATTAGATTATGTAATAAATTTTTTCAAACAATCGCAATTCGTGGGCCCTCTTTTTATATATCTTTTTGTAGAAATGAAAAGCATAGCATGTCGAATGCTTTTCTGACGAAAAATTATTTCATGTAGCATGGTGCAATGCTCTAATTCGATCTGAGTTATACATTTATGTGTGTTTCATCACTTTTTATAAGATATGCACACAAACGTGTGGTACAAATTACATTGGGGCATTTTAGGAAGGTTCATGGAAAATCTTCTCATCTCTCTCTCTTTGGATAGATATATTTGTTTTTTTTGTGTATCTAAAAGTATTTTAAATATAATTTAATTTTAAATAATGAATAATCTCCTCAGCCTATATTTGTACTAGCTTTTTTTAGTGACTCTTAGATTTTTTAGTTTTTTTTTGTAAAAAAGTAAGTGTCAAATCATGTAGAAAAAATAGAAAAAAGTAGAAAAAAGTAGAAAAAAATCAAGTTAAGCCAAACTAGTTGGCTTTTTTTTGGCTTAAAAGCCAAAAAACTTAGCTTTTAAGCCAGGCCAAACACAAGCTCAATTAACAATTGTCATTAGACGCACTTATATTTTTTTTAAAAAAATACAATAAATTAAGAGATAGGATAGCTAATTAGCGAGAGAAGAGGGGTAAAGAGTAGACCTGAGAAAAAATATACATACAATTTTAGTCATTGGGTCAAATAAATTCTTGCCTTTAAATATGCTATATAGGACAAATATCACATTCTTTTAGTCTTTAAATAAACCACATAGCACAAATATCACATTAAGATTATTGTGAAATTTAATACAGATAGCACTATTTATTTATTTTTATTAATGACAAATACTATTTGCTCAAATATTTTATATGATATTCGATTAACTTAATTCTTTCAATGAATAATTTGCATACTAACGGCTATAAAATAAAAATTTTGAATAGTCATAATAGAATCGAGATAGATCACACTTGCTCAAATTGAACCAATCAAATCCATTTAAGTACTGGATAGTAGCTTCACCAACTAATGAAACCTGCTTCACTTTTAAGACACTATGATAGCATTCCACCATGTACCATCACTTTTGATGGACAACCCACTTCAATTGCATGGGTCTCAATAATAGTGAGTTTACATAGTTTTTTTTTAAATTAAAATTTATTAGTATTAATTTTTTTTGTCAGAAGAATCTAACCGTTCTAATCGAAGAAAAAGCGAACAAAAATCACCTCTAATCGCCTTTTTATAAGACTAGAATACAAAATCTCCACAATAAAAAATTTGAGAAATGCCGTTAAATTACAAAAACCTTAGATTTGTACTAACTACAACTTTGTAGGTTTGAATTTTGAGTGTAAGAGTGGATAGGAGGAGGATGATGATGATGATGATGATGATATATCTATCAAATCATAATTGGGCCCTTCTTCCCAACAAGGCCCACAAATATAGCCCACTAGACATCTTCAACCCATATATAAAATTCCACCCAAGAAACAGTTATTATTATTTGCATTATTTCAACAGTGACCAAATTAACCTCATTGATAAAGAACAAATAAAGAAAACAACAATGTTTCAACAAAGCCATTAAAAGAAGCAACCTAAAAACAAGAATCCAACCATTACAATCCCCAAAGATAGGGGGTTTGGTGTGGGGCAAGGCCATCATCTCATCTCAATGTATTATATATAAATATATATATAATATATTTTATATTTTTATATACATAGACATTATAATGGCTCATTTACTATTTTATTTTATTTATTTTTATTTTTAATAATTTATTTATTATTTTGTCAAACTGTTATATTTTTTCGATTCCTCTAATCGAGATGAGCTAAAAAATTATTTTTCTTGTCAATATATTAAAAGTTTTAAAAAGAAATAAATTAAAATAAGCTAATGTGCTCATTTTATGTTAGTTTTATCTTTAGTAAATTTTTTGGATCAATGTTTTTTTTTTTCATTTTTGTTTTTTTATTGAGATGATTCAAAAAACAAAAAATAATAATAAAACATAAAAACAAAAAAATAAAAATTTATCTCAAACAGCATGATAGCTATAAATAAATAAAAATCTCACATAGCTTTCCCTATCAAGCACCTTTATGTCCTCATCAATCACTATCCTTAATAAATAAATATTTTTTTAAAATTTATTCTCAGTATTGAGAACTTCAGATACCAACTTTGTTGTTATTAACAATGAACCGGTAAATTACCCACTCAAAAAAAAAAAAACAATTAACCGGTATTAAATAATAACAATGAACCGGAAAAGCACGGGATAGGGTTATCCTTCGAATAAGGGAAGGTTTATTAGGGGTTTTTAAAAATCGATAGACTCGTTAAATCAGTTTACATCGATTCAAATCGTATAATTTAATTTAATTTAATTTTTGTTCCAAATAATTAAGAACGGTTTTTTATATTTTGATTCACCAATTATGTTTAAAAAATCAAACCAATTCGTTACATATTAATACTATTTATATTATGTATTATATCTAAAAAAAATTTGAGAAAACCATTTATTTTATTTTACATTTTCTTTTTATTTATTAATTTAATTTATTTTTTTTTCATAACATCGTAATATTATATAATTCATATATTATTAGTAATAGATGAAAAAGTGATAAAATATAATTCACAATTTATATAAACGAGAATCTCTTTATAAGATTATTAAACAAGCTAGTGATAGAATAAAATATAAAATAAAATAATATAAATAAAGAAAATAAAATTTTAATTAAAAATTAAACAAATAAAAGTATAGTTTTTTAAAAATAAAATAGGTAACAAATACTTATTCTTAGAATTGCAGTTCTAAATCGAAACCAAACTGCTATTTATTAATTTGGTTTCGATTCTTAAATTTTTAAAATTGTTCAGAATTGTTAGATTCTTAATTTAATTCAAAATTAAATGAAATCAAACCTTGACCACCCCTAAGGTATATCTATCCCATGTGATAGAAAAAGAATTGTGGAGGTATATACTGTCCCACGGGTGTAATTCAATGACGACCAGAATAATTTTATGATAATTAGTGTTTTTGCTCACGCAACGCGTATGTAATATTAGTTATTATATAAAAACACTAAAAGAGAATCTACATAATAAAAAGTAATTATAAAATAAATTATAAAAAATATGTTAGTTCTGAATTATGGTAGTTGAAGAATAATGAAAGTATAAAATGAAAGAAAAGAATAATAAAGAGAGAAAAAATCAATGGGTAGTTATGCAAATGCTCCTGTAATTTTTAAAATGTTAAAATTTAAACTATTTGCAAGGGTATTTTTAGAACAAAAATCGCAATCAACTTTAAGAGAACAAAAAATGAAATACTTCTTTTTAATAATAGTATAGACATATTGGTAATTTTGTCCGTGATACTTCTGTATATTATGGTCAAGTTGGATGCGTTGTATAGAAATAGATAAATTAAAAAAGATATGTAATACGTAAGTTAGATATATTTTTTTTAATATCATGAGAAGGTCAATGTGATTATGTATACTATGATATTATTTATATCATGATTGATTAAAGTAAAATAAAATATATGATAAAAGTTTAAGAATTATTTTGTACTATTAAATAAAGAAAAAAATAATTCAAAAGAATGATAAATAATCCCAATAAGGAAAGTAAGACAAATAATCCTAGTGAGGGAGATGAAATGAATAATTGAAAAAAAAAGTATACAAACACCCTTTATACTATTACTGTGTATCACTTGACTATTCTAAATTAAAGCATACAAAATGACCTTTTGACTATTTGTTGGTATCATTTTAACCAATCTAGTTAGCATTATGTTAAATAAGCGTATAAATAGACTCCCGAAACTAAATAGGCATATTAACTAAACCCCTTAACTATTCGATACGGTATCATTTCAATCTCTTTTGCTTGAATGACTGCAATTCTAGTTTTCTATTTTTCGCTAATTTAGAAGACGAAATATTAACAGAAAGAGTTAAAGTAATACCAACGAATAGTTAAAAGGTCGTTTTGTATGCTTCTTTACTTAAAAAGGGTAAAGTAATACACAGTCATAACATAAGGAGTGCTCTTGTAATTTTTTCTAAATAATTTGATGACAACTGAACTATTAGTCCCCTAAATAGGGTATTAATAATCCAATTTATTGAACCAAATATAGAACTAGTAATTTGAATAGATAAATTTTAA
The DNA here is from genome assembly GCA_032270985.1 of Heliamphora pulchella. Classification (NCBI taxonomy): domain Eukaryota; kingdom Viridiplantae; phylum Streptophyta; class Magnoliopsida; order Ericales; family Sarraceniaceae; genus Heliamphora; species Heliamphora pulchella. Next base: position 2,176 of record JAULJZ010149071.1, on the reverse strand, counting down.
AATTGTAATTTTGATTAGAATAAATTTATAAATGATAATAATTAAATTATGTAATGACGTAAGAATTTTTAATGGTCTTCTTGATCTGGATGTCGTCACCATTTTGTTTGAAGTGAGATATGAATATTAATTAAAAATGATAGAGCTCTCAATTCTCATCTACATTAAAAGGGAAAAAAATCCTTGCTTAAATTAACATAAATTTGGATTAATGTGGGGTGGATCTAAGATATAAATAATAATTAAGAAATATTATCTCTGATGTCTTATCAATATGTCCAAATACATGGCAATTATAACAAGGCAAAGCAAAGCACAACCAATAAAAAAATAAAGCCATTTATTCCTAAGTGGACCACACCTACCATCTTTGGATTAGCACATCATATTGATACTAGGCATTTGTTAGAATTTTCTTTTATTTTTTTATTTATATTTCAATAAAAACTAAATTAGTGTGTTTATAATTTTTACTTGTAACTTCGATTCTAAATCAAAAGATATAATTTTTATTGTTTAAAATTATAAGTTTTCAGTTATAATAAATATTTGTAATTTTTGTTTGAAATTATAATTATATATTTTTAGTGATAATTTGTAAATTAACAATTTTAGCTATGCCAAATATTCTTATAACAAATATTATATTAATTAATTAAGATGCGAGCAAGCTAGCGCGAACATCTGAAATATAAAAAAACAGATTGGAAAAAATTGACTAGCTTTACAAGAATCTAGAATTGGTAGACTAACAAATGAAAGTCATTGGGCAGTTGCAATAGGTATGACATTGGCCTCATTTGGTTTTAGGGTGTAGGTATATATATGGTGATTTGGACTTATTTATTTATTATCATATATTACTGTCAAAAAAGTAAATAAATAAAGTATTCTATATTGAGCCATATATAATGACAAAACAAATAATTTCATCAAGAATCTCATCAAATTGTCTTAATTTTCTTATGTTTATTTCATTTTACCTCTCTTAAATCAATCATTACTACAATACAAATTGTATGGAGTGCACAAGATCATTTAGAAGTTTAAATAAATTAATTTTATTTACTGTACAATAAAAATGGGGCCTTTCTCTAATATTTATAAGGGCTTCCAAATTCCATTGCTCCCACACAAGAAGGAATATGGGGGAGCTCCAAAGTCTCACTCCTACCCATGACTAGTCCTAATAAATGAAGTTTGTAGGTCACCACCACCCTTACCCATACAAGTTCATTCTAGCTTGAAGAGAAGGTCAGAATATGGTATACCCTCCTAAAAATTAAACATGTTCACTCATTTAACAAAATAGGTAAACAATAATATCCACTATGTTATTCGTCTAAACTATTGATTCCTTCATACATTTGGCAATAGAATTCGCAGCCTAAACTAATAACATAGTGGGATCGTTTAGTTGAAAAAAGAATTCATATACAAAAATGCTCAAAATAATCTTGAGACTAACAAATCCACCCCTCCCATGAGATTGGAAGTCCCCATACGAGATGCTAAATTAATTGGAGAGGTTTTCTTAAATCTGCTCAAAGTGATTGTCAAACATAGGTATATATAAAACTATTTTCAAATAGTTCCATTTTCTTGATAATCCCACATCGAAACATGACCAATGGATATTGTTAAGCTAACTTGTTAGGTAAGTTAACAAAGTCGAGCTCCCCAGCCCCTAAAAAATTCTTAATCTATAAGTTCAATTTTTTCACAAAAGCTTGATTGTGGTATTTATCTACCTTGTTAATCATCATTTTATTTAGGGTAAATTACACCTAAGCTCCTTGTATTCATTTAAAATAACATTTTTTTTTTAATTTTTGAAATATCACTGTACTTTTTTACTTTATAAAATAAGCAGCATGTTTTCCCTTTCATAAGTCAACTATGAGTTGACCTAACAAAAAAACATAATATCATAAAGAAAATGACAATTTTACCCTTGTTATCAACATATTCCATCTTCTCAATCAAACAACCTCCACCAGCGCCACCGAAAACTACCGAATTTGCAACTTTATTGAGTGAAAAATACAACCAACCACATTGCAAGGAAGGGAACGCACCATATCCCAACCTACAACCATTACAACAAAATGCACTATTGGCGACAACATTTAGCAAATGCATTGCTAAAAGACTACTTTTGGCGACGAAAGGTGTG
>JAULJZ010149060.1:0-10359 GCA_032270985.1 Heliamphora pulchella | reverse complement strand
AAGTTTAGAGAGAGGAGCTCTGCCAAGTCGCCGACCAATCCCGAGACCCGACGCCGAAGTCTTGCCGAAATACCAAGAGTCGAACCCCCGATACCGAAATTCTAAAATCCTAGCTTGGATAATCGCCTGAGGACCGAATTGCCCATCACCACTCCCCGACTTGAGGATTCTTTAACGATCCAGGTACTTTGCTTGGATCCCCGGTCTTTCTAACTCCATTTTCTACCTCATTGGAGTGACCGGGTTAATTTGATTATTTTATTTTAATTACGTTCTTACATTGCTTATAATTGCTACGTTTATATTTGAATTCAAGTTTTAGCTTATCTAGCTTACTTGTTTTGTTAATTTGTTTACTTGCTTGAAGTTTATTAATTTATTAATTAGTGCTAACATAATTCAAAAATACGACTAAATAATGTCGTTATTGTTATAATACAAGTACTTACATATATATAGTTGTAATTGTCAATACTACACGCATTTAATGTTAATTTTTCTTTTAATGTTAGTTTAATATTTCCTTGCTAGTACCTTTTTTTTCTTTTCTTTTTTTAATATTAGTTAATATTTAATTTAATGCCCATATTTTTTTTTATTTTCTTTTTCTTGTAATGTAGTTTTATTTTTCGTTTAATATCATATTTCTTTTTGTTTTCTTTAATGCTAATGTTCCATTTCATTTTCTTTTTTTTTCTTTTTAATATTAGCTTAATGTTTTTTCACTAGCATTAATTGAATGTTCCTTTACTAATTTTTATTTTATGTTTTCTTTTTTTTCCTTTTAATATTAGTGTAATTTTCTTTTTATTTTTATTACTAGCTTTATTTTTCATATAGTTTTCCATCTTATTTTTCTTTTAATGTTAGCTTAATTTTTCTTTTATAGTATTTCTTTTATTTCTTTTTCTATTTCTTTTCTTATATCTTTATTTGTTAAGCATTAAAACTCTATCAAAATTCTTTAATTTAGTTTTTCTTTCTTTGTTTTTTTCCCTTTTATTTTATTTTGTAAAGCATTAAAATCCTTTGGAATTTTCGAAATTTGGTTTCATTTATTTCTAATAGCACTCACTTTATTTGTTTTCTCTTTTATTTTGGTTAAACATAAAATTCATAAAAAATCTATTAGTTTCAATTTTTTTTTTATGACGGAGGAACCACCTCAAGGTAGGGCCCTTTGGACCCACCCCTAAAGCGTAAACCTCCTGATACCTGCAATCACCCGCAAATCACAGATATCGGTTAAGTCAGGGTGCTTCTAGTGGGAGTCGAACACAAGAACTCTGGGATTACAGCGGGTCCCAGTGACGACCTTAAACCACTGGGCTACCCTAGCGGATTATTAGTTTTAATTTAATTTCGTTTTAATAGTATTTTATTTATTCCTCATTTCTTTTATTTTCTTTAACATGGATTCAAAAATATTTTAATCATTAGTTTAGTTTCCTTTCACTTCTTTTATTCTTAGTTAGAATTTAATATTTTAAAGCATGTTTCATGTTAAATATAATTTTGGGTTGTTTTGGTAATATGCATTTAGCATAATTTGTTCTTGTTTTTATGTATGTCTTATTTACTTTTTCTTTAAAATTTTGTTTAGAATAGTTTAGTTTGCTTTGTAATAACCCATGTTTAGGTAATTTTAGCAATTTCTAGCATGTTTTTGTTCTTCTATTTAAATCATGTAACTTAGGTTGTTTTGGTGAAATTACCTGCGGGTATGCTCCATATATCCTTTAATTAGAAATGGCATGCCGTAGGACTTTTCTTTATTTGCTTTATTTGGCATTCTATATGCATATATTATATATTTTTCATATTTAATTTTGGATATTCTCTCTTTGTCTCCACTTTCTTTATTTACATGCATTTGAGAAATCTTATTAGAGAACTAATGATGATTAGTAAAGGCCAATTTTACGGTTGGGTGAATGACGTACCTAACACCTTCCCGAATTTGTACCTTAGCCCCTGAACCCCTTTTTCTCTGGTTAAACATTTTAATGATTAGTAGCAATTTTTGTTTTTCTTAGTTTTTCTAAAAAATTAAGTGGCGACTTTATTTTTAACAAAAATGGAGTTTTCAAAATTTAGCTTTCAAGGTGTTAAAATATTTTGTAAATATTTTTGAATTTTCTTATTTTTGACCATGTTCCAAAAACTCCAAAATCTTCGAGCCATAGTAATTTTTGGCGACTCCGTAGGGGACTGATTTATAAATCAAATAAGAGGGCTAGACTTAAAAATATCATTGGTTCTTAATATGTATTTCTCATTTGTATTCTCGCATGCATGTGCATTATTCTTCAACCCCCTGCCTGGTCGACCCGATGCCCTGAACGTTCGTTCGTTCATTTTGGGGATTATTGGGAAGGCGGGTAACCCTTACTGACTGTACGCTTTCATATGTGCAGTAAAAGAATTCGGGCATACCGTTTGACCATGTCCTGCACCACTTCAGGCATGAAAAGTATATATCTGGCTCTATTTAGAGGTACCCTGTTCAATTAACCAAAATTGGCCTTTTGCATATAGTAGCTTAGAACCCTCTATTAGGTGTTGCTAACCCTAGTAGGATTATATGTTTTGTTAATTGTATGTTTTGATTGCGTTTGTTAGGATTGCTTGTTTGGCTTAGGCTGGTTACTTTTTCGGGTTCGGCCCGGATTTTCTATTTTCCTTTGTTGTATAGGTTAGCTTTTCATTCGGGTTCATACTCGGGTTTTGTTCTTCCCCTTGTTTAGTTTTCACGCCGTAGTTTTCTTTCCAAAGTCATGCCCGTGCTTGGTTTTGGAGCCTCTAGGATAGTTTTTCTCTCTTCTGGGTTCTTTCTGAGTTGTTGGTTTCTCCCCCGCTCTAGTTTAGACTCGCTTTCTTCAAACCTTCGTTGTACCCGTGTGAGCTAGTCCTACTTTCCTACAGGAGTGCTGCCCATTAGAATCGTAGATCAAACCGGTCTTTTGAAGGTTAGAATTATTTTTTTGCCGGAATGTTGCCCGAATCTCCCTTCTAGAATTTAGTCGATCCCCTTCTTAGCTATCATTTTGGTTTTTGGGTCGTCCAGTTGTTATGCTGTCATTATGAGCCCGACAGGGGCATTGTTTCAGCTTCTGTGATTATCTGCTTATGGTTTGCTATTTTGGGTACTTGGGATGTTTGCTATCTGTTGTTAGAATTCTTGATCGAAAAGTATTTGATACTGATTATTTTGCTTTTGGGATCCAGGAGTTCTTTGGGTTTAGATCATTGAGTCAGGAAGATTACAGTCGATATGTGTCTAGGTTAGGTTAGTGACAGACAGACTCTAAAGGATATCTAAACAATCAGCTAAATTATCTGAAATGGTAGAAAATGAGGTGAATCTGGCAACCCTAATGAGGGTGATCACTGATATACAGAGAGCCGTAGAGCAGCAGACCCAGGCTCAGGTGCAATGTCAAGCGTAAATCCAGATAATTCAGGCCCGCCTGCGCAACATAAATGGACAGTTGGAAGACACGAATGAGAATGGTGAAGATTTCTGGGATGACAACCAAGGACAAGACGTACCACAGGTTGCTGTGCCACCTCGGATTCCCTGCCCAGTCTTGGTAGAAGAGGAAATCACTGCTCAATCTAGGGAGTTTGCGCTGGCGAAGAAGATTGACCGGATGGAAAAAGTCTTGAGAAAGGCCAAAGGAGTCGAAGAATACATGCTTGACGTAGGAGGACTCTGCTTGTTCCCAGACACCAAACTTTCGGATAAGTTCAAAGTGCCCGACATGGTGAAGTTCAACGGGACTGAAGACCCTTGGAAACATTTGAGAATGTATGTTGGTACCCTGTCGCCAATGGAAATTGATGACAAGCTAAATGCCTAACTCTTCCACCGATCTCTTTCTGGGGTAGCTCATAAATAGTTCCTCTCTCTCAATGTAGCAAAGACCAGAACCAGGGAAGAGATAGTTACATCTTTTGTCGGCTAATACACCTATAATATCCAGCTAGATGTAACCACTTGGGAGCTAGAAATCAGTTATCAAGAAAGTAGAGAGTTATTTGTGGACTTTTTGACCAGGTGGAGAGAAAAGATAGCTAAAATGACAAATCAACCAACAAAAAAGGAACAGGTGAGGATTCTAGTTAATAATTTGTAATCTCCTCTGAAGCATTATCTGATCACACAGTCGCTCTCCACATTCGAGTAGTTGTTTGATGTCGGGGTACAAATAAAAGATGCAATCCAGTCTTGTGATATCGAGGAGGTCGAATCGAGCCAAAAGCTAAAAAGATCTTATCCATCTAACAGCTAAAACCATCTCACCTCTTCCACTAACCTTGCATCTCGCTCTAACGAGGTGAATTTGCTAAACCCCAATCAGATTGACTGAATTTTTCACCTTCATCACCTCCTTCCAGAAATAACCAGCCATCACAGCTAAAAATGCCAAGGAGAGTTTTCACTCCCCTTAATATCTCTCTGACCACGGCCCTTAATCGACATGTCGAGAAATGGCTGATAAAGATTTTTGATCCAATGCTGCCTCCTAACCCTTTACCGCTACGCTACAATCCTACCTAATATTACTCATACCATTAGAGCCATGGACACCCAACCGACATCTGTCTGAAACTCTGCCATGACATTTAGGATCTCATTGACAATAAGGTCATTCCACCTCCATCTGCACTGAATGTCACAGCTAATTTTTAAATTTTTGCAATTTACATGATCTAAGTCTTGAGTCAAGTCAGAGTCTTGTAAGTTTTTGCTTTATTTAGATCAGTTGGATGTCGAGTTAGAGAGCACGTCTGTCTGTGCACTCTCTTATTTTGCTTTCGATTTTGTAATCTCTACTCTTTTTGATATTAATGAAATAAATGAAGGTTCTGATTATTTTGCTTTGCTTCTTTTATTTTGTACTCTTTCTGATGATTTTGAATTCAAAGGGGATGCCCCTGAAGAATTAAAAACTTTAATAAAAAGAGAAGAAGAAATGCGTGCCAAACCAATAATTGAAGAAATTTTATCAATAAATCTAGGTAATAAAATTAACCCACAAATTGTTCAAATTGGTTCTTTTTTATTTTCAGTTGAACGTGAACAATTAATGATTTTATTAAAAAAATTCAAAGACATTTTTGCATGATCATACGAGATATGCCCGAAATTGATCTTGATATTATCCAACACCATATCCCTTTGTATCCCGATGCTAAACCGGTCAAATAAAAATTGAGAAAGATATGGCTAGAATGGACTTTGAAGATTAAAGAATAAGTCACTAAGCAGATCAACGCTGGATTTCTTATGGTAACCAAGTATCTGAAATAGGTGGACAACATTGTGCCGGTTTTGAAGAAGGATAGATGCATCATAGTCAGTGTAAATTTTCAAAATCTCAACAAGGTTAGTCCAACAGATGACTTTCTATTACCACGCATTGACGTCTTAGTAGATAGCACAACGGGGCACGGTCTTTTATCTTTTATGGATGGATTTCTCAGGTATAATCAAATCTTAATGGACCTTGAAGACAGAGAACATATGGCACTTATTACACCGTGGGGCACCTACTGTTATCATGTGACACCATTTAATTTGAAGAATGCAGGGGCAACCTACCAAAGGGATGCCAATACCTTGTTGCATAACATGATACACAAGGAAGTCAAAGTGTATGTAAACGATATGATTGTAAAGTCCAAAAGATCAAGACGGTCATATCATAGTGCTGCAGAAATTCTTTAAAATGATCAAGAAGTATAAGACGTGGCTCAACTCGCAGAAGAATGGGAGATGAATCGGAAAGAAGAACTTCTCTTATTCGATGAAAGACGACTACAAATTCTGTTCAACGTATAAGGGTATCAAAAGAAGATAGCCAAAGCGTACCCAGGACCTGAGAGAAGGTGGTTTGGTTCTTAAGGAAATCAAAGCTCCTATTTTTTATCCAAGTGAAAAATTTAAGCCAAATTGAGTCGGGCTGTATCTGATCAAGACTATTATGATCGGTGGTGCTGTAATCATCATGGATCTGGATGGTAACACGTTCTCTACTCCAGTCAACTTGAACTAGCTCAAAAAATACTACCTTTAAGAGAAAAATAAAATAAGACAAAAGCTTGCTGGATTGAAAACTAAAAAGACGACCCAGGAAAAAGTTAGAGCAGCCCGTAAGGCCGAAATTCTAAAAGAGTGACCTTGGCAAAAGTTAGGGTACCACAAAAGGAAAGTGTCAATACCCGAGAGTAAATCGAGCTCGAACTATGTTTCAGCCTGATTCCACTTTCTGGGATACGTAAGAAGCTTCTTTTAAGAAGTTCGGCCACCTTCTTTGTTTTAGCCATCTTTGAATCCGAGTAATGATCAATGTAAATTTATTTTTGAATTTTGATAATAAAGTTGTTTAATTGCAAGAATCGAAAAACATTAAATAATTGGAAACCTTTTTCAGATAAACGTGGGATTTTCATTATTTCAGTTGTAATCACTAGGTTTTGAAAATAAAGGGCGGGCATACAAGTCCCAAACTCTAAATAAAGAAGAAAACTAGAAAATCCTAAAAGCAAAATAGATCTCTCAGATCATATCATTCTCTTCGCTTCTTGTTCTTCTCCTTCTTCTTAGTTTTTGTTCTCTTTATCCTGTACCAACCACGCCTTATACTCCTCGGGGAGCTCAGTATAGGGCAACTCCTACAGCTTCATCAGTGAACGAGATGGCCAAGCCTCCAGATACTGCACCAGAAATGGGGCCTAAAGGAAAGATAAATTAATATCCGTACGCCGTGAAATATAATCTGACCTCGACCAAACTGCCTCATGATCTGGTGTGGATAATAGAAAGTGGACAGCCGTAGACCAATAAGCAAGACATGTGGATGGTCCATAACGGTCAAAGTCATAAAAAGGATCTGCTACTAGGAGCACTATCAAGTAATGTCTCTTCTAGTAAGTAAAGAAAGATATTATCTCCAAGCTACCTCAGTACTACATATCAGATAAAAAAGACGATAAACAAAGGCAACAACATTGTATCCTTTCAAACTCTCTTTTAGTAGAAGATTTACTTTCTCTATTAGCAAGATCTGATAAGAGAAAAAATAGGTAAGAATCGAGAAAAATCAGTAAAAGGATAGAAGAGCAATAGAATTCGAGAGAAATCAACAAAAGGAGAGAAGAGCAGTAAAATTCGAGAGAAAATAGCAAAATGAGAGAAGAGCGGAGAAAAAGAGAGATTTGAGAACTACCGGCAAAAGACGTGATTACACCTCGGTGGATAGCACAAGACCAATCAGGGTCTCAGCCAAAACTAGGGGCACGAAGTCCTTCTCTGCCCTTATTTGCTCATCAATGTCCACCAGAATAGTGCTAACTCGGCCGTTACAGGAAATCAGAAGGCACCGAGCAAGTAGACAGATGCACAGAACATAATGGCACCGCAACTAAAAGTTGAAGTCTCCAAAAGCGTTGATAGGACAAAATCTGTGTCCAGTGAATCCTCATAGATAAAGAAAGAAACTTTTTGACCACAAGGATGCATGATGAACATGGAAGGTATTAGCATGAACTCCTGCGGGACGAAATTAAGAATGACGGTGAATTCCTCTAAAGTGGGGCATAACTTTTCAAGACCAAAGAAGAAAACATGAACCCGTGGATCCTAAAAGCTGTGTAGTAGCCCTCAGCAATGGTTCGTTGATCCAAGCCCTAGTGCGCCAGGCAAACTTCTTTCAAATCCTAATCATATGCGAAGTGTTGTCTAGGTCTTAAGTTCGCAAAATGACTCCTAGGTTCCTTGAGCCCTGGTGCGTCAGGTAAATCTTTCAAGATCTAAAGATTAAGCACCCTAAGCCCTGGTGCGCTGGGCAAATCTTTCAAGCCCTAAAGATTAACCACCCTAAACCTTGGTACGCCAGGCAAATCTTTAAAGCCCTAGATAAACTAGGCACCTTAAGCCCTGGCAAGTCAGGCAAATCTTTCAAGCCCCATAAAACTAGGCACCCTAAGCCCTGGTACGTCAGGTAAATCCCTCAAGCCCTAGTACGCTAGGCATCTGAATTTTTAGGTCTTAACTCGATTTATAAATTCACAATTTTCTTCCTGATAAATTTAACTTTAAGTCGTAACTTGGCTTTTTGTTAATTTTATCCTGTTTTCATTCCGAATTTTTAGGTCTTAACTGAGACCTATTAATTCGTGATTTTCTTCCTGATAAATTTAACTTTAAGTCGTAACTTGGCTTTTAGTTATTTTTATCCCGCTTTTATTCTGAATTTTTAGGTTTTAACTCGACCAATTAATTCGTGGTTTTCTTCCCGATAAATTTAACTTTAAGTCGTAACTTGGCTTTTAGTTATTTTTATCTCGCTTTCATTTCGAATTTTTAGGTCTTAACTCGACCTATTAATTCGTGATTTTTTTCCCGATAAATTTAACTTTAAGTCGTAACTTGGCTTTTAGTTATTTTTATCCTGCTTTCATCCCGAAATTGTGAGGTCTTGACTCGATCGATCAATTGCTTTCCCAGTTAGGATAATTTCTAGGATTTTGACTCAATCCTTTTAATTATCTGATCCACAGCTAAGGTCTTAGATCTTGACTCGATCTTTAACTTGCTTGTTTGTTCCCTTGAGATCTTGACTCGATCTTTAGGAGTTGTTCGATCATATCAGTGCCTACATCATACCAGTATCTGCATCATGTTAGTATCTGCATTATATTTGTTATTTTACATCATTACATTTTGCCCCGTGAACTACGTTTTGGTTTAATCCCTAGTAAAGGGATACGTAAGCAGCTCGATAAAAATTCGAGTACGACCAACATCATATGTATGCTTGTATGTTTGTGGCCTAAAGATTGACGACTCGGTTAAATGAATGTTGTCTTTGGATCTTTGATATGACTTGCATCACGCGTTGCTATGCAAGTTATATTAAAGAGAGGCAATTGTAGACATTCCAATTTGACCCCGCCCAATCTTAGGTGAATCCAATGATGAAAACAGTTGGAATGGTGCCTCAATACGATTCTTGAGAAATGATCCAAGCTCGACATTTGAACCCAATCATCAAAATCTTCAAACCAGTAAAATTATCATTGAACCGCTATATTGAACCATGGGGTCGCCAAATCCATTGTGGTGACCGCCAATAGAAACTCTTGGAAGCTTCACCTTTTTATGGCGACCGTCATGTCCATACCCGGCGACCACCAACTCCAACCTGGTGACCGCCAACTTGCATAGTGGTGACCGTCATAAGAAGCTTTTGGAACCTTTTCAAAAGTGAAGACCGCTAACTCCTCAAATGGCGACCGCCAACTCCAAGAATCATGGCGTGTCCCAGAACGTGCCAGCATCTCATTGGTTGAAGAATTCTATAAATATCGTACCTCTTGGTATGTTTTTAGGATAGAAAATTAGAGAGAAGTTTAGAGAGAGAAGCTCTGCCGAGTCGCTGAGCAATCCCGAGCCCCAACGCCGAAGTCCTGTCGAAATACCGAGAGTTAAACCCCTAATATCGAAGTTATGAAATTCTAGCTTGGATGCCCGAGGACCGAATTGCTCATCACCACTCCCCGACTTGAGGATTCTTTAGCGATCCAGGTACTTTGCTTGGATCCACAGTCTTTCTAACTCCATTTTCTACTTCGTTGGAGTGACCGGGTTAATTTGATTATTTTATTTTATTTACGTTCTTACATTGCTTATAATTGCTACGTTTATGTTTAAATTGAAGATATATATATATATATATATATATAAGTGTTTGTATTATAGCAATAACGACATTATTTAGTCGTATTGTCAAATTATGTTAGCACTAATTGATGAATTAACAAACTTGAAGCAAGTAAACAAATAAACAAAACAAGTATATGCTGTCGGGTATCATCCCCCGGAGGGTTTGATTGGAGGATTTGGAGAATGTGGATCAGTCATTGACGATCGCAATCAAATCACATGTGAATAGTGCAAAATTGTTCCATGTTAAATTTGATGAAGTCTTCCCAGGAATTCATGAACATCAATAGTGTATCCCAATTTAAAATTTTGAAATTTTGAAAATCAAAAAACCCGCCCTCCCACTACAGTGAAGTTTTGGCTTTACTGTTATAATATAGGTAAGAAGAATGAGAATAGAGAAGAGATACTTATAAAAAGCCTTCAAAGGGTACAGCTGTCATCTCTGAATAGTGAATTTTTGGCTTTACTATTAAATAATAGGTGAGAAGAATGAGAAGAATGAGAATAGAAGAGAGATTGTTATTAAAAACCCATGAAAGGGTACAACTGTCTTTAGGGGCAAAACAATATAATATTACTTGTTTTGCCCCTCGCGAGCCGTCAGGCTCGCGGTAGGCCCCACC
>JAULJZ010149049.1:0-10359 GCA_032270985.1 Heliamphora pulchella | reverse complement strand
AGCTTCTCCAGCTCTTGATGGTAGAGAATTAAGGTTAAATCCCTGACCTTCCATTCTCCTCTTTCTTGCGAAACTACCAGTGCTGAGTCTCCAATGACTTCCAGTTTCCTTGGCCCTAATTCTAAGGCTGCCTCCAATCCCGCTAAACATGCTTCATACTCAACTTGATTGTTAGTGACTTCAAAATTGAGTTTTAGGGACAGCGGAACATGTGATTCATCGGGAGTGACAAGAAGGACTCTTATTCCATAGCCATATTGATTGGATGCGCCATCAAAATATAAAGTTCATTTGTCATCCCCAACTTTCATTAGCTGTTCTTCGGGAAAATGGAATTCTGTGTCTTCGCCTCCTTCAACTGGTTAGTCGGCCAAAAATTCTGCCACTGCTCTGCACTTGATTGACTTCCGAGTGACATATTAAAGATCAAATTCTGATAATAACAACAACCATCGGGCTAGCCTTCCTCTTAGTGCCAGCTTTTTGAACAGATACTTTAACGGGTCCATCCGAGAGATGATGTTCACTGTGAAAGATAACATGTAGTGCCTTAGTTTTCAGGAAACCCAAACCAAGGCCCAGCATGTCTTTTCAAGCGGCGTGTATCGTATTTTCGACCCAGTCATCTTCTTGCTTAAGTAGCAAATAGCCTTTTCAATTCCAGTTTCACCTTCTTGTGCCAGCATGCATCCCATTGCTGAATCAGTCACTGACAAGTAAAGAATCAGTGGTTTGTTAGGTTCGGGAGGAGCTAGAACAGGTGGACTTTGTAGGTACTGTCGTATGACATCGAAGGCATCTTCGCATTTCTGATCCCATTCAAATTCAACTCCCTTCTTCAACAGACGGAAGAGCGGCTCACAGGTAGTTGTCAGCTTTGTAATGAATCGGCTGATAAACTGTATCTTACCCAGAAAACCCCTGACTTCTCGCTCGGTCCTTGGAGGAGGCATTTCTAAAATCGCTTTAATCTTTCACGGATCGACTTCAATGCCCCATTGAGTGATCATAAATCCAAGCATCTTTCCGGTAGTTACTCCGAAGGCACATTTCTGTGGGTTGAGTCGCATCTTGTACTTCCGAATTCTTTCAAAAAAATTTTGCAGCGCTGCGATGTGGCCATCCCAATCCTTGGATTTGACTATCATATCATCCACGTACACCTCGACCTCCTTATGTATTATGTCATGTAGTAGAGTAGTGGCAGCCCTTTGATAGGTTGCCCGTGTATTCTTTAGACCGAATGGCATCACACGATAACTGTAGGTCTCCCAGGGTGTGGTGAACGTCGTCTTTTCTCTATCCTCTGGATCCATTAAAATCTGATTGTATCCGGAGAAGCCATCCATGAATGACAGTAAGGCATGCCCTGCTGTGCTGTCTACTAAGACGTCGATGTGTGGTAGTAGAAAATCGTCCTTTGGGCTGGCCTTGTTGAGATCCTGAAAATCCACGCAGACTCAGATACAATCGTCCTTTTTCAGTACTGGCACTATATTGGCTACCCATTTCGGATACTCAGTTACCATTAGGAATCCAGCATTGATATGTTTGGCAACCTCTTCTTTGATCTTCAGAGCCCACTCTGGTCGGATTCGCCTTAATTTTTGTTTGACCAGTTTAGCATCAGGGTATAAGGGGATTTGGTGCTGGACAATGTCAGGATCAATTTCGGGCATATCCTCGTAAGACCATGCAAATACATCTTTGAATTCTTTTAATAAAGTTATTAGTTGTTCTTTTTCAACTAAGGATAAAGAGGAACCAATTTGAATATTTTGCGGGTTAGTTTCATTACCTAGATTTATTGATAAAGTTTCTTCAATTATTGGTTGGGCACGCATTTCTTCTTCTCTTTTTATTAAAAGTTTTATTTCTTTGGCGATATCCCCGTCGAATTCAAAATCATCAAAAAGTGTATGAAATAAATCAAACAAAGCATAGTAACCAGAAACTTCGTTTATTTCATCAAGAATAGTGGGAATTACAGACTCGATGGAAAAAGCATGGAGAAGAGCACCAACAGATGTGTCCTCGACTATAGACTCCAACTCAAATTCAGCCTCAGGATAGACGACCTATTCACTACAAAACTCAATGGTTCAATTCTTCATTTCTTTTGCAGCAGCATTGACGATAAGCTTGGTGTAGTCGGCTGACACGCTGAAACCCATCATGAAGCAATCCGATTCGGTTATATGCAACTGAGCCATATTCTCACTGAACAGCATTCTAAGGTCAGCTTCATTAAGCTTGTCAACCCAGTCCTCTTCCTGAACCTTCTTTTCCTTCTTCTCTCCTTCCATTGTTTCTTCCTCTTCCATTTCAGATAGTTGGTGGCTGAAAAAGATCTCCAACCCCGGTAATTTTTGATTGGTTTCTTCGTCAATCCACGGCTCCAGAAATCCACAATATGGAAAATCTTCCCCTTACTTGACGAAGTATCCATTGAGCGTCCCAGAATAATTGGCCTTTCGTCCCTTTCTAGGCCCTTCCAAATCTTCTTCCGTTGGCTCATACCCAAGACCAAAACGGTGCAAAGTTGGCAATACCTGAATGGGTTATAGGATTCCTTGCAGTTTACGTCCCAATCTCATGCTCGGGAAGTAGGACATTTTCCTCATCATCATTAAAGCTCATGGGTTGACATACCTTTTTTCTTCATTCATTAGCGTCTGAACAACCTGTGCTTCATTGAACTAGAAACCACTGAGCAATACATCGTCTTCACTATGCTGAACTTCTAGTAGAGTTGTGCCCTCTCCTCCTTTCGGAGGGTGAATACTGTCCTCTCCATGAATGGTCAGGACTGTCCCGTTCTTTAGTAATTTTAGTTTTTGGTGAAGGGTAGACGGTACCGCCTGGACATTTGGGTCATGCAGCCACGGCCTGCCCAGCAGCAGATTGAAGGAGGCCGGCACATCTAGCACGTGAAACTCAATGGGCAAACGTTCAAGGCAGACCTGTTATTCATGAGGGTAATCGGGACCCATTTTTTTAGGCACTTTATGGTGATATGAAGTGGCTTGTTGTGACTTTTACCCTCAACGGGCAAATCCTTATCAGAGAAAGAAATGACTTTTGATTCAACCGTCGACAGAATCAGTCCAACCAGTTGCTCCGGGGTGGCCTCTATCGGAATGTTGGCTTTATTCAAAACTTTCAGCACAGCTTGCCTGTGTTTGTGCGAGGCCATCGGCAGCCCCCAATTGCTGATGTTGGCTTGCGTCTTTTTCAATTGTCTCAATACAGCATCATTCTCCTCTTCTTATTCAGTCTCTTTTCCTTTTCCACTCGGTTGTCCCTTCTCTAGCTGAGTTGGCTTAAAGTGTCATCCACTTCTAGTTAGGTATTCCACGCCGTCTTCGGGATCCCATAACCCTGGCATCACATTATCAGTATGTCTTATTTCGTGGAGAGGGTTTTCAAAAGCCCACAAGTCATTTAAGTCACTAATGGCTGCCCTTTTCCGTCTCTCCTCTTCATCTTCAATAGCCCATGTATTATCGATTTCCTCCCAGATATTCTATTTAATAAAATTCACTTGCTGTTCCCGAGCGGCCCAAAAAATAATCCACTCGGCCCCATTAGATTTTAACACAATCCTTACCAGCCAATAGGACTACATTTCACTGACGTACACTTCTTCCTCAAAAAGTTAGGGAAGGGTGATTCCATCAAGCACATGGCCAAACCCGTAAGGTTGACTCAGGTAATCTAATGGCCAGTCATCTTCTTCGTTGCGCTCCTCCTCTTGTTGGTAGACTTGGATTACTGGTTGATACCATTCCCAATCATCATCATTCCATTCTTCCATCCTATCTTGACTGCCCCTAATCATCATGAATGAGTATGCTGTCTGATCCTCGATTATTGAAACTTGAGGGCGTGGTAGGTGCACCGAACAAATGTGCTGACTCGGATCCTCCAATTCCCCCAGAGACATGTAATTTACCCCTGCCTGGCTGGCATGATTCGGCAGTGGGTTGGTAGTGACATTTGGGTTTGGCGTGACAGATGGTGGTGGGATCACCTTGTTGTCAATGAGGTTTTGGATCTCGTGCCGGAGTCTCAAACACTTGTCGGTTAGGTGCCCGTGGCGTTGGTGGAAGGCGCAGTATTGGGAAGCATTGAACCTTGGCGGTAGGGGATCAGGAACAGGCATGGAGTCCAATGGCATGATGAGCCCCTTCTCGACGAGTCGATTCAAAGCGGTGGACAAAGAGATATTAAGGGGGGTAAAGACCCTTCTCAGTTTTTGTTGCTGTTGGCCGTTGTCTGGCTGCTGAAGGTTGTTCGTTGGATGGGTGGAAGGATTCAAAAGGTTCACCTCACCCGAGCGAGTAGCGGATTGATTTTGGTTGGTTGCAGGAAAGGTTCTTCTTGGTGGTTTATGGCTCGGCTCGACTTTTTTAATATCCCTAGACTGGATAGCATCCTCTATCTAGACCCCGGCATCAAACAATTGCTCGAATATGGAGAGTGGCTGAGTGATCAAGTAACGCGTCAACGGAGACTACAGGTTCTTTACCACCATCCTTACTTGCTCCTTTTTAGATGGTCATTTTGTCATCTTAGCGACCTTACCCCTCCATCGGGTTAGGAAGTCAACAAAAGATTTTCTATTCTCCTGTCGGGTTATTTTGAGCTCTCAGGTAGTTACATCGAATTGGACATTGTAGCTATACTGGCTGATAAAAATTGTCGCAATGTCTTCTCAAACTCTAGTTTTAGCTACATCAGGAGAGAGAAACCATTTTTGGGCTGCCCCAGAAAGAGATCAGTGAAAAAGCTGAGCCTTCAATTGGTCATCAATCCCCATTGGCGACAGGGTACCAACGGTCATTTGGATATGAATTCTGGGATCTCCGGTTCTGTTAAATTTTTTCATGTCCGGCATTTTAAACTTTTTCAGTAATTTTGCATCTGGGAACAGACAGAGCCCCCTACGTCGAGCATGTATTCCTCAACTCCCTTAGCTTTTCTAAGGACCTTTTCTATCCTGTCGATCTTCTCAATCAGTGCAGATTATTTAGACTGCGCAGTATTTTCCTTCTCAACTATCACTTGACGAGGGTTTCGTGGTGGTGGTGGGACAACTTGCAGTTCATCGGGGACTTGGTTGTCATCCCAAAAGTCCTCTCCATTCTTGTTCGTCTGATCTGGTTGTCCATCCGCAACAAGGATACGGGCCTGGATTGCCTGAATCTGTGCCTGACATTACACTTGAGCCTGGGTCTGTTACTCTACGGCTCTCTGTATATCAGTAATCGCCCTCATTAGGGCTGCTAGATTCATCTCGTTTTTTGCCATTTTAACTAACTCAGTCGGCTGTTCAGATACCCTACAAAGTCTTCCTGTTATTGATCTTTTCCAAACACGTATTGACTGTACTCTTCTCGACCCAATGATAATCCCACAGAGAAACCTGAATCCCAAAAGCAAAATGACCAATATTAGACACTTCTCGGGCAAATATTCTGTCAATAGATAGTAGATATCTCGAATTTCCAAAATAACAGATCATGAGCAGATAACCATGGAAGCTATAACAATGCCCCTGTCGGGCTCACATTGGCAACATAACAACAAGATGACTCAAAAACCACTATGATGGCTGAAAAAGGGATCAACTAAAATCTAGGGGAAAGGTTTGCCTAAAAAAACAGACAACACTCTGGCAAGAAAACAAAGCTATGCTCACCGGACTGGTTTGACCTAAAAAAAGGAAAAACATGCAGCATGACGGTAGAGAAATAATTCTCGCGGGTATTACAAGGGTTTGAAAGAAACGTGCTTATGTCGAGGATTTGGAGGAAACGAGCTTATGTCAAGGGGGAGAGAACTAACGACCCTGGAAGATCTCAGAGGAGAGAGAACCACCCTCGAAGTTAAGACGAAACACAGTCATGATGACGGTAAGAAAAACCAAAAGTGGTGAGAAACAAAACTTGGGTAAGAATCCAGAGGAAAAGCTAGCCTAAGCAAAGGATAACAGAAAACCCAAGTCGAATCTGGAGAAAAGACTAGCCTAATTTGAACAAGCAAGCCTAACAATAGCAATCAAAACATACAATAAAGAAAACACATAATCCTACTAGGGTCAGCAACACCTAATGGGGAGTTCTAAGTTCACTATATGCAAAAGGCTGATTTTAGTCAATTGAAAAGAATACCTTCTGAATAGAGCCGAGTATATACCTCCCATGCAAAACATGATCAAATAGTATGCCCGAACTCTTTTACAGCACCTATGATAGCGTACAGTCAGTAAGGGTTGCCCGTCTTCCCAACAATCTTCGAAACGGATTAACGTTCAGGGCATTGGGTTGACTAGGCAGGAGAGTTTGACGAACAATGCACATACATGCAAAAATGCAGATGAGAGATACATATTAATAACCAACGATGTTTTCAAGTTTAACCCTCTTATTTGATCTTATAAACTAGTCCCCAGCAGAGTCGCCAAAAAATACTGTGGCTTTGGAATTTTGGGGTCATTTTAGAAAATGTTTAAAAATAAGAAATTCAAAGAATGTTTAGAAAAATCTTTTAACACCTTGAAAATCAAATTTTGAAAAAAATTCATTTTTGTTGAAAATAGAGTCGCCACTTAGTTTTTTAGAAAAACTAAGAAAAACAAAATCGGCTACTGATCTTTAAAATATTAACCAGAGAAAAAGGGTTCGGGGGTTAATGTACGAAACGGGAAAGGTGTTAGGCACCCCGTTCGCTCAATCGTAAGATTGGCCTCTACTAATCATCATTTGTTCTTTAATATGATTTTTCAAATACATGTAAATAAAAAAATAGAGGCAAAGAGAGAACATCCAAAATCAAATATAGAAAATACATAAAATATATACATGGCACTCCAAAATAGGTGTCAAAAGATAAAATCCTAAGTCCTATGGCATGCAATTTCTATCTAGAGGATACATGGAACACATACCCGCATGCAATAATGTTGAAGCAACCTAAACTATCATGATTTGGTTAAAAGAATTAAAAAAATGCTAGAAATTGGCAAAACTACTTAAACATGGATTTGCTACAAAAGAATAAATCAAACTATCCTAAACATGCTTCCAAATAAAAAAATTAAAACTTGCATATTGTCAAAATTAACTAGGTCATGATGAATCAACAAAGAAATAGAAAATGTAAAATAGACAATGCAGAAAAGAGAAAAATGCTATATTAAAAGAAAGCTTATTTAACAAAGAAATTTGGAATAAGAGTTTTGTAACAAAAAGGAATTTAAAGATTTAAAAGAAAAGAAAAAGATTTGACAATATATGAATGGTAGAAAATGCTATTAAGAAGAAAATCTAATTATTTATATAAAAGATAAAAATAAGAAGAATAAAAGAACATTAAAAGATATCTTTATGATTTTTGTGCTTTTGTTGTTAAAGAAAAGAAAAAAAAAGAAAAGAAAAATATTATAAGAGACAAGTTAAGAAAATTTAGCTATTAACATTTTACATTTTAAAAGAGAATAAATGGGAAGAAATTAGCAGAAATGGAAAGAATAAGGGAGTATTTTAAAAAAAATTATGAACTACTTAAAGATGAAAATTAACTTAAAAGCCTTTTTGTGATTTTTGGTTTTAGCAAGATAAAAGAAAAGGAAGATAAAAGAAAACAAGATCATAGAAAAAAAAAAGAATTTTTATAAGAAAAATAAATACTAATATTACAAGAAAAAGAAAATGAACTAGACTACTATTAAGAGTAAATTAGAACAACTAAAGAAACTAAAATAAATGCTAAAAAATTAAAATAATGCTAATAAAGGAAATGACATTAATATTATAAGAAAGAAATGAGAATGAAAATGAATGCTAGTAAAGACAATTAAATTAATACTAGAAAGATAAAAGAAGTTAAAAACAACTATTTATCATAAATGTGAAATATAGTATTAATTACTACATTCACATAAATGTAGGTGCATTATTACAACAATTAACAACATTATTAAGTTGTAATTGCCAAAATATTTTAGCACCATTTAATGAGTACAAATAGAAATTACAATGTGCTAAGTGTGAGTGTGAGGGAATTAACAATTAAAGAAGTAAGAAAACAACTAAATTATATGAAGTAAACAAGATTAACTACATAAACAGAAAAAAACATACAAATTGAAATTAAATTTTAACCCGGTCGCTCCAAAAGAGAGGAATTGGAGTTAGAAAGCTCGAGATCCAAACGAAGTACCTGAATCGTGGAATCCTCGAATTGGGGAATGTACTTCAATCCTCGGGTGCTGATTCCAAGCTACGACTTCAAATGTAGGTATTGGAGGTTCAGGAATCGGTATTTTGGCAGGACTTCGGCATCGGGGGTCGGGAACGCTCGATATATCGGTAGAGTCTCGTCCACTCAAAATTTGTACTGAAAACGTACACTGGGGTACGGTATTTATAGAATTCTTCAACCAATGAGATGTTGCCACGTTCTAAGGCATGTCAGGCCATTTGGAGTTGGCAGCCGCCATAATTTGAGTTGGCGGTCGCCATGTTGAATAGGGTTCCACAAGGTTTTATTGGCGATGGCCACAATGTGAGTTGGCAGTCGCCATGTTGGAGTTCGCTGCCGCTCCTTTTAGCTAGGGTTTCCACAAGGTTCTATTGGCGGTCGCCATAATTGAGTTGGCAATCGCCACTTTTGGCAATGACTTGGGCAACAAGTTATCGATGGTTTGGTAAAATTTCATTGGTTTTACTGTTTTTGAAGGTTTTTGATGACTTGATTCAAATTTAGAGCTTGGATCACTTTTCGAGGATCGAACTGAAGCACTTGTTCCTCTTGTTTTCATCATCGAATTTGTCTAAGACTGGATGGGGTCAAATTGGGGAGTCTACAAATACCTAAATGTTTTGATTGGCATAAATTTTTTGATATAATTTATCAGATAGAATCAAATAATTCTGATGCTAACAGGATACTGGAAGCTTATCTTTGAGTAGGAGACTGAAACTCTTTAGAGTTTCAATCCGACATAAAATTAAAATTTTTATTTATCTTACAATTAATTTATTTTTATATTTTAACTGCGTGGATAATAAATATTGATTTTATTTATCCTATTAATTTAATTAATTCAAAAATTCGGTTTTAATTAAAATATTTTGTAATGAAAAATAAAATTAAGTTTTTTTAATTAATTAAGTTTAATTAAATGAAAAAATTTTAAATATTTTATTTTTTACAAAATATCACGTTTAAAGATGATTTTTTTAAAAATCAAATATTTTGAAAAAACATGGAGATTAATTCTGAATTTTGAATTAATTAAATGAAAATATATTTAATCGAAATAAATTATTATTTTTCGAAAAATGTGGAACGGAAAATAAAATAAATAAATGCCTTCAATTACTACCTTAGCTAAAAAGCTGGAGGAAAAACTGTGCATTTATTAAATTTTATTTGTTACGCATTTAAATACGAAAAGATAGTTTGATAAACCCGAATCTTTAGAATCTTATACACGGAAAGATGTTTGATTCTTTCAGATTGTGTGACTTTCGAAAGATGGTTTGATAAACCAGAATCTTTGGAATCGTGTACACGGAAAGATGTTTGATTCTTTCAGATCGTGTGGCTTTCGAAATTAATAAATTTATTTTAATTAAACAGATTTTTATAACCCTAAAAAATATTTTAAAAATCTAAGTGGGAGATAGAATTTATTCACAGATAAATCTCGTGGTCTCCATCACCAGTTTGTAGGCGATGCAATTAAACCCTGCGTGTTGGCAGTAAGGCCTTCCTCCCCATCGGACAAATTAATTACGGTATTGCCAGTACAAATCTCCTGTAGGGATAATTCTGGACAATTGTTAATGTGGATCACTTCTCTATTTTAAGGGTTCATTGCAAAGTGATTGATTTGAGATTAGGTGATGGTTAGCATTTAGCTGTATATAATAGTATCATCTCCATCAGAGTCACGGCTATTATATGCTGAACCGAAGCTATATCAGCTGTTTAGTTTTACTTGGTATGGTCAATTGCCTAGATAGTAAAATTTAAAAGAATTGGCCTATCTGGTTTTATGAAGGATAGCAGACGTCCACCCATCATGGCATGCTATTCTCGGGTTACCAGTCTGCTGGCGAATTAATTTTAAAATAGTAGAGAAAACTAAATTAAAATAAATTCAAAGGTCTGCTCATCATATTTAGCGGTTTTTTTTAATTATATGATTCTCAGGATTAAAATGAATTTCAACCTACTCGCTTCAATACTCAAAGAAAACAAATTTACAGGACCAAATTTTGTTGACTGAAAATGTAACATGGATATAACTTTAACTACAAATGGTATTCCTTCAATACTAGAAAA
>JAULJZ010149048.1:0-31162 GCA_032270985.1 Heliamphora pulchella | reverse complement strand
CATCCATCAACATGGAGATCAACAAAACATTTTCAAAATGTATTTCTCCGTTTTCAACAAAACGTTTCAAAAACTGAGACTCAACCCCGAAGGCGAGCACCAAATGTTTTGAACATATATATGACATTTGATGTATTTTTTACCCAATAAAAACACATATAATCGCATACAACACCCTTATACAGCAGTAGGGTTTAGAATCCTATCTCGGCGAGTCAAAACTCGAAGACTCAAAAATCGAACCTCGATGAAACTGAAATCTGTCAGGATATATGCGAAGCCCCCGGCACCAACAGCATGAATCCGCAGTCCGTTCACGAAATACCGATCCCCGGGCCCTCAAAATCTAGAGAGAAGGCAGAGAAACAGGAGAGTGAAATTAGATTTGGAGAGAAAATATCCCAAAATATCTCAAAGGCTTGATATTTATAGAAAAACACCAAAATCCTCAGTTCAGTCAACTGAACCCCCCACTTCAGTTGATCGAACAGCCTACTGGAAACACGAAAAACATCCACCGCCTCGGTTCAGTGGACCGAACACCCTAGTTCAGTCGACCGAACTAGAAAAACTTGGTTCAGTCGATTGGGCCAACCCCTCCAGTCGACCGACCCTCAGGGCAGTGTTTTTTTCTGCGTAAAAATTGATTTTTCAGCCTTAAACCAAATCAAACAAGCCTCAACGGAACCCGAACACGCGCCAAGGGTGTACTTAAAACATTCCGGAGGTTCCGAGATAACTCGAACACTTAATCATTCAAAAATGAATCTGGTTGGGGTCTCACAGCATGCATTTGAAAATTTTTTATCAAAGAACCAATGATGATTAGTAGATGCCAACTTTACGATTGGGTGAATGGGGTGCCTAACACCTTCCCCGATTCGTACCTTAACCCCCGAACCCTTTTTCTCTTGTAAACGTTTTCAAGATTAGTAGACGTTTTCGTTTTTCTTAGTTTTTCTCAAAAACTAAGTGGCGACTCTATTTTCAATAAAAAGGGATTTTTCAGAGGTTGATTTTTAAGGTGTTAAAAATATTTTTTAAACATCTTTAAATTCCCATATTTTTTACCCATTGCCGAAAACCCCTAAATCCTAACGCCACAGGGGACGAAATTCCTTAAGGGGGGAGAGTTGTGAGACCCGATTTTGTTTCTTTTTCGTTATACATATATTCGATGTGTTCTTTTTCATTACATGTATATCATCGATGTGTTCGTTTATGTTTTTGTGTTATAAAACAGTATGTATATATGTGTTTTACGTTTTCTTGGATTTCGATAAGGCATGTTTGGTTAGCTTTGGGGCTGAAAAACCTTTTTTTTGTTTAGGGTTGTTTTCCCAACAGTCCAGTTGACTGGATTGGATGACCCAGTTGACTGGGTCAACAGTAGGCCAAGTCAATCGACTGACTGGGGCTGGTCAGTCGACTGGGTTGGGTTTTTGTCGTGGCCTATAAATATGAGACTCCATGAGATATTTTTGAAAACTCTTTTCTTCTTCACTAAGTCTCCTTTTCTCCCCCTTCTCTCTAGACTTTTGAGGGCACAAGGCTTAGTTTTTGACGATCTGTTTGTGGATCCTTACTATCCACGCCGTAGGCTTCGCATCCATCTGGATGGATTCTTGTTCCAACGAAATTCGATTTTTGAGGCATCGAGTTTCGACTCATCGAGGTAGGATCCTAGACTATGTTGTCTTTAAAGGGTGCTACGCGCAGTTATACGCTTTTTTACCGGTTAAAAATGCTTTAAATGTCATATTTTATGTATAAACCATATTTGTTTGGATAAAAAGTATGTTTTGCGCTTTTCTTAATTTATTACATGTTGTGACATGTTATAGGCTTGGCGAGAGAAACCTTTTGGGTTGGACTCGCGAGTGTGTATTTTGAGTTAATAATAAAAAAGAATTGATTTTGGCTCTATGGATTGAGCAAGTTTGAGCACAAGTTGCTCCACAGTGAAAGACAAAAAAATTGTGCAGAATGTGTTTCTCTGCCCGCCGGCTAGTGAACCGGGAAAGGACGTTAGTTGTGTCGGGGTATAGAAGGTTCTGTTACTTCCTGGGGCCTGTGTGGCCAGTTTGATTGTAACGCTACTTGGGTCTATGCGCTCATCCAGCATCGGTTCCTATGTTTCAAACGACGAGTTGGTTGAATCACGAGAGTGTGTGCGTGCGTGTGCGCGTGTCTTCTCGGCTGCGTGTTTCGGGTGGAAAATAATGTTTTACACTATCTTTCGTTAACTGTTAAACGTTATTTTCATTGTTAAAATGCTTGGTTTTGAGGATGAAAAATCATTTTGAGACTTATGAGAGTCTGATGAAAAAACTTGGGGTTTTATGAAGCAAAACCATTTTGAGGCTCATGTGGTTGAGTCAACTTTATACTATGTGATTGGATATCTTGCTTTACTGCATCTTAGTCAATTTTTATTGGGCTTTGGCTCACGTAGTGGAATTTGTTAAAATCTTTTTCAAGTGTTGATGATCACGTGGAGTTGATCTAAAGGTGCCCGTGGTGGCGAAAGACTTGTATAGTTTTCCCTTTTATTATGAAACTGTACTCCTACATGTGTTGCCTATTTTTGAAGGCGTGTTTTGTAAGTCTAAAGGTTTGTTTTGTCCATCCAAATAGTCTTTTAAACCCATTTTAAACCTCTATTTTTAGAAACAATAAAGCAAACGTTATGGATCTCAAGAAAAATCATGCATGTAAACAATATAGCCATTAAACTAGAGTAAAAATTTTAGAAATTTTTAACAAGTCTAGACCCATACGAAAAATCAAAGAAAATCGAGTTTTTGAAGAAAAACCTCTTTGGACAGATTTAAAAAATAGGAGAACAAGATTTTTCTTGGCTCTTAGGCCCACATCCATTGCATGCATGGCTATATCTCTTATTTATATGATTTATACATGAGTTATATACCATATTCTTTGATGGAAAACAAAAGAAAATGGAGGAAGGTTGAGAGGAGAGAAAAACAGCCGAAAAGAACCCTCAAGATCACATCTCATGAGTTTGAGGATGGATCTTGAGTTTTGGTGAGGATAGGAGAATAGAGGAGACTTGTAAATAGAAAATAAGAGTATGAAAATGTTGTTTCTACCTTGATATAGCTTGTTAGAAGATGGATGTTGATGAAACTTTGAAGATGAATACCAAGAATACAATGAAAAACTCAA
The DNA here is from genome assembly GCA_032270985.1 of Heliamphora pulchella. Lineage (NCBI taxonomy): Eukaryota > Viridiplantae > Streptophyta > Magnoliopsida > Ericales > Sarraceniaceae > Heliamphora > Heliamphora pulchella. Next base: position 27,973 of record JAULJZ010149048.1, on the reverse strand, counting down.
GAACACTCTTAGTCTTGCTTTTTCTCTCTCTAGAACTAACTTAGAACACTTAGAGAAAAATATAGAACACAAGAGAGAGAGAGAGAGAGAGAGAGAGAGAGAGAGAGAGAGAGAGAGAGAGAGAGAGAGAGATGCCCAAATATGGGAGGGAGTGTTTGGCTTTTCAAAACAATTTTGTTAGATTCAAAGGGCTCATGATAGTGTGTATGATCTAGGGTGGCTCAAACCACTCACTTTTCATGCATGTATGACACAAGATAAATAAAATAATAAGGTTGAGTGTTAGAGTCACCATAATGGTTGGCCATGTGAATGGTGTTGGTTCCAAGATTTAATTTCTTGAGTCTTTTACTTGTTTTAAAAGAGACTCTCAGATTTTCAAAATAATCCAAGTATAAAAATTTAAAATTTCGGCAGAGTTTTTTCTATTTTTTGGACTATCCCAAATTTTACGAAAACCTGTTAAACTCAAACAGAATACAACATTCTTAGACACCACCTGGATCTCAATACCCAATCACAATATAAAGTTACTAACTACCTTATCCAATTCTTTATAAACATATTCATTTCTAATGAAAAATTCATAGTATTCCATAACATAGATCATTTCCTTAAACCTTAAACTCACATATCATTTTCTAGACTTGAATTACATCATGATCATTTAATATGTATATGTCTTTCTAGAAACAAATGCACAAAGTTTGTCATTCAGCCATATCAGTTTATAGTTCAATCATATAAATAAGCTTGGTTAGACTAGTAAAAAACAAATAGTGTACATGAATCAACCCCCAAAATGAATGGTTAAAACCTCTCTTCACAATCATACTCTTTTTCAAATCTTACATAGCGGTCATAATATGTCTTATGCCTTCTCTATGTCCTCAGAACCTGTAAAAAATTAAACCAACAAACGTGACCCGAAACTCGTATGATAAAGACAAAAAGTGCAATCCATGATTTGTGAGGTGTAGATGAGCAGGATCTTATGCAATCACTTTATTTATCCTTTTTACTTATTTCACAATTCATATACACATCTAGTTAATATGAACTTCAAAGATAATATGAATTCATTTTGGTTTCTTAGCTTCAAATTTACTAATTCTTTCACTTAGTTCGTCTGTTAATTATTCCAAACCTATATTATCATTAAACTTGTTTCAGTGTCTTATTTATCTATTAAATTTTTTTTTCTATCCCTTTTCTTTTTCTTAGTTACATTCTTCTCTCAATATCTTTCTTTCCAATTCATCTATCGGTTATTCACATTTTCATTTCATTCCATTAATTCCATATTAAACCGACGTCGGGTGCAGCTTATAGAAATCCCTCCCTGTCCCCCTAATAGGCTACGCGAAACTATTGGGTAATAGATTGCTCTATAACTCACTATGACACAATTACGTCCGTTTTACAAGAGCTAACCCGAGGGCACACGGCACCCATTTTGTGCAAGTTTTCGGTCTTTTACCGCGGAGCTAGTCAAGCTCAACTTATCACATCAACCATCCTCGATTCTATATTTAATTAATCATATCAATATTCGTTAATCAACCGGGAGTCCATCTCCCAAATTTAATTCCAAATCATATTTCATTGTATCACCATTAATCATAACTTACACACATATACATATAATAAAACTGCTTATCAAATCAAATTCACCTTTTTTGCCTTTAAATTCAATCCCCTTTCATTATATTTTAATATTATTTTTCGTAAACTCAAATTATTTTGTCAAATGTTTCCACATAAAAATTCTTAAATTTAATCAGAATTCCACAATTCATCCATTCACCAGGCCCAATTTTATATACATGTACTCCATATTCACATTAATGTAACTCCAAGGAACCAAATCAAGTTGTTTTCATGATCGTGGTCGACGCGTTCATCCAGATGGATTTTCATTCCAGCGAAGATCGATTTTACACGTGGTTCGAGGCATTGAGTTTTTAACTTACTGAGGTAGGATTCTAGACCTTACTACTGTATAAGGATGCTACGTGTAATTGTGTGTGTTTTTAACGGTTAGATTGCTGTAAATCTGATTTTGTATCAAGTTGGGTTTTTGGGTTAAAAACCATTTTTCCGCGATTTTAGTGGATGGAATTGTGTGTCGGGTGTTTCTTTCATGGCTTTGGTGTTAGGCTTGGGCGTGTGGATGTTCGAGGGTGTTGGTTGGGTGTTTGAAGGCGTTGATTCAAGGTTTGGAGAGTCAAAACCGTAGCTCAAAAATGGTTTCCGCCTTAGCCCAGTCGACTGGACTGTGGAGTTAGTCGACTGGATCATAGTTCTTGAGGTTCGGTCTACTGGACCGTGGGGGTCAGCCGACTGGACAGCGCTCCTGGGCATTTTTGGCTTTTCCAGTGTGTTTTAAGTCGGCTGGGGATTGGGGTCCAGTCAACTGAGGTGTTGGGTGGTGTGTTTGTGGTTCGGTGGTTGGGTTTTGGGGTTTGGTTGATCGTGTTGTGGTTTCGGGGGTCGTGTAGTGGCCTCGGGTGTTTGTTTGAATGCCATCCTCGGGTGACGTGCATGGTTAGGTGCGTGGTGTTTATTCACCGTAGGGTTTGTGTTGGGCGTGTTTAGGGCCCATGGGTGTTTTGGGAAAAAGTTGTGGGTTTGTGACAATCGAGATTTTATGATTTTGGTGTTAGCCTCTGAGCTAGGCTTAGTTTTGTGGTTGGTTGTCCTGGTGTGTGGATGGGTCGTTCGGGTTAACGGATGATGGGTGCGTGGCATGTGATGTCGTGTCGAGTTATATGGCGGGTGGCATCATGATGTGAAATTATATATGGTTATGTGCATTTATGACTGTTTATTTATGTATAAATTACGTAAGGAATTATGTGGTTTATGCATTAAAAATCATAGTTTTATACGCATGTATATGTGGGCTCTGAGGAGCGGATGCATGTGGTGCATATTACACAGGTTGCGTGCGTTGCTTGTGTTGCACGGGTTGCCTGCATTGAGTTGCATGGGTGGTATGTGTTAGATGGGATTGAGATCCTTCGATAAAAGCCCGAGAATATGTTAGATGTGATTGAGATCCTTCGGTGAAAGCTCGAGAATATGTTAGATGGGATTGAGATCCTTCGATGAAAGCCCGAGAATATGTTAGTTGGAGCAGTGGTCCTTCGGTGAAAGCCCGAGAAATGTTAGTTGGGCAGTGGTCCTTCGGTGAAAGCCCAAGAAGATCCTTGTATTGTGTGTGCAAGTGGGTATCTAAAAGACGGGAACGTGATCCTGACGATGCATGGTTGGTGAGTGCTTAGGGTCCTCGGGTTGTGAATCCGTAAACTAAGTCGGGTGCTTTCGTGAATGGCGTTGTTTGCATTGTCGTGACTTCGTATAGAACTTTCCATTACCGAGCAGGCCTTAATTGGTGACTAGGGTAACGGGCAGGAGTCTATAGTTGTTACCTTTGCCTGTGTTCTTACAGCTTTCTCTTAACTGTGGCATGATATCTGTTAGGATGATATGCATAGTTTCAAGAATGGAAGCGTGATCCCGTGCGCGTGAATCTGAAGGACGAGAACGAGGTCCTAAGGAGACATGTGTCGGGTGTGTTACTCATGGTGTGTTGGGCGTAGTGCATGGATTGCATGAGTTAGCTTGTCGGAGCTTGTGAAAGTCGATTTAGATATATGTTCATGTGTTGTATACATATATCTGTTATCTTGGAGGCTCGTGCGAGTCGTGTTTTCAAACTATTTTACTGGCTCTAATGAGTCGTGATCTAAAATTATTTTCAAACTGTTTTAAGGGTTGAAAGAGAGTCTAAAATTTTACTTCGTTTTCCTAGTTTTTGCTGGGCTTTCGCTCACGGTGTGGGATTTGAAATATTTTTCAGGTGTCGATCACGCAGGTTGATCCGGGGTTGCTAGTGGGGTGGAAGAGCTGCAGTCTTTTTTTTTGCTAGTTTTGAGCATGTATGCTATAACATGTTTTTCGGCGTTGGGGCCGTGTAATATATGCTGTTTGGCAATTATATACAATGCATATATGGTTTATTTTGAGAGTGTATTCTCGGATTGGGGGCTATCTTGGTTGTTTATGAGTGTTTCACGTGACCCGGAGTTTGGGGCGTGATAGCTTGGTATCAGAGCTCTGGGTTCGAATACCTAAGAGCTATGGGAAGAGGGTGTATCCCGTGTGAGGTTGATTGCATGTGCTTGACTGCATGCGTTTAGATGTTTTGATAACATGGATGTGATAGCATGCGGATTATACGTGAATGATGTGTATTTATGAGCATGGGGGTTGAACTGTAGGATTGATTAGTGCTGCCTTTGGGCGTTTGGATTAACAAACTTGGGAGGCAAGTTAGAAACGCGTTTAGCTGACGTGATTTCTAGAAAGAAATCTGAGTAGGTTGTCCAGATCAACACATCATTCTTGTCGATTCTCCTCGGTATGTGGGGTTTTATTTAGCATGAACCTATGTGGCTATGTGTTAGCATGCTTATGTGGTTAGTATTTATGTTCATGCTATGTGCTGCATCTTATGTTCTGTCTGTTTTCTATAGACGCGATGTCCACGTGGGGAGGACGAGGTCGTGGTCTTGATTTTGGAAGAAGGGGCATTCCAGTCCCAAATATTGGGGATGCTAATGCACCCAAGGACCTGTTAACGGAGATCTGTTGCGAGAGATGGTCGGCTCCATCCGATAGATGGCCGAGGCCTCTATGGGGAAAGAGAGTGTACTTGAACCGAGGGCGACGTTCACAATGCGCGAGTTCCGATGTCTGGACCCTCCTACCTTTTCTGGGGATTCCAACCCCACGGTAGCCACTGAATGGCTAGAGCTGGTCACCAGGATCTTAGACACGTTATAGATTGAGGAAGACGAGTTGTGGGTTTCTTTTGCTGCCTTCCAGCTGAGGGGGAGTGCTCACATGTGGTGGAGGTTTGCCAGGACTACAGTCGGAGGCACTTGGGAGGCATTCACGAAGGTATTTCTGGAGAAATACTTTCCTGCGACTTTGAGGGATCGGTACAGAGAGGATTTTCTTTTCCTGGCTCAGGGGACGATGACAGTAGTTGAGTATGAGGCTGAGTTTACTAGCTTATCCTAGTTTGCACAAAAGATTGTGCCCACTGATGAATTTCGGGTGAAGAGGTTTAAGAGGGTTTGAGGCCCACTATCAGAGATCGAGTGGCAGCATTCAGGATGGATGTTTTTACAGAGTTGGTGGAGACCTCCATGAAGGTGGAAGACACTCTGAACGAGACACGCAGAGATAGAGACAGTAAGAGTTAGCAGGACGGGGGACGTGCACAGTCCCGGGGATGCAATGATAAGCGTCAACAGACATCTGGTTCGAGTTCGTATCTAGTGGGGTTATATCAGCCATAGTCTGCTGCATCCTCACCTCCCGTAGTCTCAACGGGAAGGCCAGAGTAGTTTGAGTTTCGTTGCTTCCGATGTAGGCAACCCGGACATCGTGTAATAGATTGCCCTCAGTGAAAGCAGTCCTAGGGTTCAATATCGGTTTAGTCATAGGGGAGGGAGTCACAGATTTGTTATGGATGTGGCCATCCTGCACATATTCGTAGGGATTGTCCCTAGAGGGAGAGTGCGCCTAGTACACCGGGCACTCCAGAGGATTCATTTGTGTAGGATTGATAGCAGCATCCTGTTGGTTAAACTTCCCGAACGACAGATAGGGGAACTTCAGTTCAGTCGGTACAGCAGCCGGCAGCGCCTGGCTGTGGCGGATAGGGTAGAGCGACATTGCCACGAGCGTTTGCACTTATAGCTCCTAATTCTTCTTGGGCGCCAGTTATACCAGATGATGCAGATATGCCTTCGGCGAGCAGATGTACTTTCTGAGTATGCAGGCTTCGGGTCAAATTCTTCATTTCATCTGTTGGGGTTGATGATGGATTTCGTGGGCGATGTGTTGCGTTGAGGCAGTGGTTGGTGATGACGTGAGGTTGGGGTGAGTTGTAGATCCCGTGTCTTTGAGATAGTTAGCCATTGTTTAGGATGCCGGACTTTGTTCGACTATATCCTAGGAATGGTTTGGCTGACCATCTCATAAGCCTGTGTCGATTGCAATCGACGGTTTGTTGCTTTTAATCTTGAGTTGAATTTCGGGGATAAAATTCCTTTAAGGGGAATAGAGTTGTGAGACCCTGACCCGTTTTCTTTTTTGGTATTTTTCAACGTGCGTTTTTTGTTTTCGTTGTAGCATGTTTGTATGCTTTTGATGCATGATCGGGGTTAGATATGCATGCGGGGCAGGTTCCCTGGGCCGTGGGATGTTACGGTGAGAATTTCGAAAAATTTCAAAAAAAGAGATATTTTGGAGGTCTATAAATATAAGGAGTTTGATATTTTCAAAAGATATTTTCAAACATTCTCTAGTAAGTTTCATTTTTCTCTCTACTTTCTCTCTAAGTTATCGGCAGCTCGAGGCTCGATTTTCAATGATCTAACAGCAGATTCTTACTTTTGGCATCGTGGTCGACGCGTTCATCTGGACTAATTTTCATTTCGGCGAAGCTCGATTTTGCACGTGGTTTGAGGCATCGAGTTTTTAACTCACCGAGATAGGATTCTAGACTCTATTGCTGTATAAGGGTGTAACGTGTAATCGTCTGTGTTTTTAACGGTTAGATTGCTGTAGATCTGATTTTATATTAAGTTGGGTTTTTGGGTTAAAAATTATTTTTTGGCGATTTCGGTGGATGGAATCGGGTGTCGGGTGTTACTTTCGTGGCTTTGGTGTTAGGCTTGGGCATGTGGATGTTTGAAGGTGTTGGTTGGGTGTTTGGGGACGTTGATTCGAGGTTTAGAGAGCCAAACTCGTAGCTCAAAAACGGTTTCTGCCTCAGCCCAGTCGACTAGACCGTGGGGTCAGTCGACTGGACCGTGGGGGTCAGCTGACTGGATAGTGCTTTTGGGCATTTTTGGCTTTTCCAGTGTGTTTTTAGTCGACTAGGGGTTGGGGTCTAGTCGATTGAGGTGCTGGAATGTGTGTTTGTGGTTCGGTGGTTGGGTTTTTGGGTTCGATTGATCGTGTGGTGGTTTCGGGGGTCGTGTAGTGGCCTTGAGTGTTTATTTGGGTGCCATCCTCGGGTGACATGCACGGTTAGGTGCGTGGTGTTTATTCACCGTCGGGTTTATGTTGGGCGTGTTTAGGGCCCGTGGGTCTTTTGGGAAAAAGATGTGGGTTTGTGAAAATCAGGATTCTATGGTTTTGGTGTTGGCCTCCGGGATAGGCTTAGTTTTATGGTTTGTTGTCCCGATGTGTGGACGGGTCGTTCGGGTTAACGAATGACGGGTGCATGGCATGTGATGTCGTGTCGAGTTATTTGGCGGGTGGTGTCATGATGTGAAGTTATATATGGTTATGTGCATTTATAACTATATATTTATGTACGAATTACGTAAGGGAATACGTGATTTATGCTTTAAAACTCATAGTTTTATAGGCATGTATATGTGGGCTCTGAGGAGCGATGCATGGGGTGCATGTTGCACGGGTTGCGTGCGTTCAGTTGTATGAGTGGCATGCGATAGATGGGATTGAGATCCTTCGGTGCCCGAGAATATGTTAGATGGGATTGAGATCCTTCGGTGAAAGCCTGAGAATATGTTAATTGAGGCAGTGGTCCTTCGGTGAAAGCCCGAGAAATGCTAGTTGGGGCAGTGGTCCTTCGGTGAAAGCCTGAGAAGATCCTTGTGTTGTGTGTTCATGTGGGTATCTGAAGGACGGGAACGTGGTCCTGACAATGCATGGTTGGTGGGTGCTTAGGACCCTCGGGTCGTGAACCCGTAAACTAAGTCAGTTGCCTCCGTGAATGGCGTTGTTTGCGTTGTCGTGACTCTGTATAGAACTTGTTATTACCGACCAGGCCTTAAGTGGTGACTAGGGTAATGGGCAAGAGTCTATAGTTGTTACATTTGCTTGTGTTTTTACTGCTTTCTCTTAACTGTGGCATGATATCTGTTAGAATGATACACATAGTTTGAAGGATGGAAACGTGATCCTGTGTGCATGAATCTCAAAGACGGGAACGAGGTCCTGAGGAGACATGACATGTGTTGGGTGTGTTGCTCATGGTGTGTTGGGCGTAATACATGGATTTCATGAGTTAGCTTGTCGGGGCTTGTGAAAGTCAGTTTAGATATATGTTCATGTGTTGTATACATATATCTGTTATCTTGGAGGCTCGTACGAGTCGTGTTTTTGAACTATTTTACTGGCTTTGATGAGTCGTGATCTAAAACTGTTTGCAAACTATTTTAAGGCTTGAAAGAGTCTAAAATTGCATCTCGTTTTCCTAGAATGATTAGCTTATACTGCATGTGCTATCTAGTTTCTGCTGAGTTTTCGCTCACGGTGTGGGATTTGAAATGTTTTTTAGGTATTGGTCACGCAAGTTGATCTGGGGTTGTTGGAGGGGTGAAAGAGCTGTAGTATTCCTTTTTGCCAGTCTTGAGCATGTATGCTATAACATGTTTTTCGGCGTTGGGGCCGTGTAATATAAGCCGTTTGGCGATTATATACAGTGCATGTATGGTTTATTTTGGAAGTATATTCTTGGGTTGGGTGCTATCTTAGTTGTTTATGAGTGTTTCACGTGACCCAGAGTTTAGGGCGTGACACATTAACTTGATATTTTTTGGATGCATATTCAATCATGCTTTAACATGGCTTATATTCTTCATAAGACGCTCTAATTTCATTTATTTCTCCAAATTTACATAAAACTAAATCAAATATTCTAATTGAGATTAGGATATAAAAATCGTTCAACTCCTACCAAAATCCAATTCAATTACTGTAACTTAACTAAACTTCACCCAAACACGATTTTAATTTCTCATTAGTAAATTCTCAAGTCTTAAGTTTTTAACCATAGACTTATCGGTAATCCGCATTTTCATTCTAGAAACCACTTCATCAATTCATGAGTTTAATATATGTTTTCATCTCAGGTCCTCACAAAAACTAGGGTTCCAACAGCTTAACCACCGATCCAACACAACACCAGGTTCTAGGATTTTAATTTACCAATTTAAATGTATCAACTTCACAATAGAACTCAACTCTCATAGAAATCAAACCCAACAGGTTCAGCAATTTATAAAAATTCTTCGTTCATCAATCAAACGCTTAGGGTTTTCCAAAATCACAATTAATTCAACACAAACCATTGCAATTCACCTTAGTTAGTCTGAATCCTACATTGTAGTGCCGTAATGTCCCAAATTCTGCCAAGAACACCTCCCTAGGGTTTCGACCAGTTTGGATTATGACTCCATGAGGTTCCAAATTGGTTGATTGCACACCAATTTTCCTCTAGTGGCCTCCAAGTTGATGTCTCGATCCATCAATTGCTAAGAAGAAGCTGGCTTTCAAAACTTGGAGCTTGGCTTCAACGGCACAAAAATGAAACAAGTGAAGGAGAGGGTGATCGGCGAGTGAAGGGGAAGAACGAGGCTTCATGGGTCTGAATTCTATGGTGGATTCTCTCTGTTGATCATTTCCCAAGCTCCCAACTCCTTAAATTCGTGGAAGAGAATGAAAGGCAAGGAGAAGGAGAACCAGAGACGCGACAACAGGCGATGGCAGTTTGGTGGTTTGGCATAGCTCCGACGTTGATTTTGTCACGTCCCAAATTTCGGGTCACGTGAAACACCCGCAAGCAACCAAACATAACACCAAACCTGAGAATACACTCTCAATATAAAACATACATGCATTATATATAACTGCCAAAAGGCTTATATTACACGGTTCCAACACCAGAAAAATATGTAAACATACATTATACAAAAATAACAAAAAGGAAGACTACAGATCTTCCACCCCTCCGGCACCTCTGGATCAACCTGCGTGACCAGTACCTGAAAAACATTTCAAATCCTACACCGTGAGCCAAAGTTTACCATAAACTAGATAAGCATGCAATATAAGCTAAACATGCTAGGAAAATGAGGTGCAATTTTTGACTTCTTTCAATCCATTAAAACGATTTTTTTTCACAAGCAACGGGAAAGCGAGGATAAAATCATTTTTGACTCACACGAGCTTTGAAAATGATTTTTTTTGTGTCTCGACTCACGCGGGTCGTAACAACAGTTTGAAATTGGTTTATCCATCCCGATATGCATGACATGCAATCTATGAATATTCTCAGACTTTCACCGAAGGACCGCAACCCCAACGAATACAACACAATACATCTGACCGGCTCTCACAGGCCGCAATAACCATTCTACCACATAGATACAGATCTATATACAACAGACAACCTTACACATGCCTAAATCACAGGATAAAATCATATGCCATGGGATGAGACCGTATACCACGGGATAATACCACATACCACGGGATAAAACCGCAAACCGCGGGATAACACCAAATTCAAATATGCATATACAAAGCCTAAAGCCTTAAATGCACCGAGACCACATAAGATCACGTACCCATCTTACCAAATGCATGAATAAAACTAATCACAGTTCTATAAGCATAAAGCACGTATAGCCACGACGTTACACATAATGGCGCCATATAACCTGTTATCCGATTACCCGAATGACCCATCCACACACCGGGGCAACCAACAATATGGAAAACCAAAGCCTAACTCGAAGGCCAACACCTGAACCTCCCACAAAATGGTTCTTACTAAAACCCTAATTTTAAAACGAACAACAGATCCACACGTCCCACACTCAACGGTGCACAAACCACCACGCACACAACCGTGCCCTTATAACCCTTATCTAACCATGCTCGTCACCCCTGAGGATGACAAAAAAACAAACTCCCAGGGCCATGACACGACCAACTGAACCCCAAAGAGAATTCAACGGTATTTCAATCGACTTATCCCATATATCAATCAACCGAGTACCATTGAAAACTAATTGAAAACCAATGAACCAACCACCAAACAGCACAACACAACAGTCCAGAACCCAGCCGACTAGACCCCATCCATTCGATCCAAACACCCTACTGGAATCTCGCCAAAAATGCCCCAAAAGCACTGTCCAATCGACTGATTCGACGATCCAGTCGACTGAACCATGATCCGGTCGACTGATCCCACGATTTAGTCGACTGAACCTAGGCGAAAACCAAACCCGAACCACTGTTTCAGCCTGCCAAACCTTGAATCGAAGCCTTCGAACTCCCATCTAACACCCTCGGACATACACATGCCCAAGCCTAATACCAAAAGCTCGAAAGAAACAATCGACACCTGATTCCATCCACCAAAAACGACGAAAAACATATTTTTAAACCAAAATCCCATTTTTACATAAAATGATTTTTCATGCAGTTTTAATCGATAGAAATACACACGATTACACGTAGCACCCTTATAAGATATGAGAGTCTAGGATCCTACCTCAGTGAGTGAAAAACTCGACGCCTCGAATCACGTGCAAAATTGAACTTCGCCAGAATAGAATTCTGTCCGGATGGATGCGTAGACCACGATGCCAATAGCAAGGATTAGCACTTGGATCGTCAAAAATTGAGCCCCGGGCCCCTGAGAAGTTAGAGAGAAAAAAAGAAAAAACTTAGCTGAGAAGTTTCGAAAATATCTTTTTAAAATATCTAACGCCAAATATTTATAGGTCCACGAAAATATCTTTTTTTTATATTTTATATTTTTTTAAACCCGCATTATAGCGCCTAACGGTCCCGGGAACAACCCCGCATGCATATCTAAACGCGAACATACATCAAAAAGCATATAAACATGCTGAAACGAAAACACTAAACACACGTCAAAAAATGCCAAAAAAAGAAAATGGGTCAGGGTCTCACAACTCTACCCCCCTTAAAGGAATTTTGCCTCAAACAATTCAACATAAGGTCAAAGAAAATAAACTGTCGATTGCAATCGACACATGCATACGAGATGGTTAGCCAAACCATTCATAGGATATAGTCAAACAAGGTCAGGCATCCTAAACAATGGCCAACTATCTCAAAGACACGAGATCTACAACTCACCCCAACCTCACATCCTCACCAACTGCTGCCTCAATACAGCATGCCACCCACGGAAACCATCACCAACTCCCAAACAGATGCAACAAGGAAATGCATTGCCCCTACATTGGTAAGAACACTGGCTCAAAATCCGTACACTTAGAAAGTACCTCTGCTCACTGAAGGCATAGCTGCATCATCAGGCACGACTGGTGCCCTCGAAGAACTGGGAGCTATGAGAGCATACGCTATGCTCGGCGTCAGTCTGGCCTGTCCACCAGAATCTACTGCTGTCGGCTGGCGTACCGACTGAACTAAAGTTCCCCTATTTTTCACTCGAGAAGTCTGAGCGGCAGGATGCTGCTGTTGGTACTTAGATGGTCCCATCACATACGAACCTACCGGTGTACCTTCCCTGCTCGGTGCATTGCCTCCCTGAGGCCAGTTCTTGCGAATATGTCCGATCTAACCTCATCTATAGCAAATAGGTAGCTTTCTCTCCTGTGACTGATCTGGTACGAAACTCTAAGATTGTCTCAATTGTGGATCCCGATACTGTCTCGGCTGCAGGCAATCTGGGACACGATGCCCCGGCTATCCACATCGATAACATCTAACCTCTCTCTTCTCTAGCCTCCCAGACGAAGCCAATAATGGTGCTGGTACTGAAAACTGCTGTGATCTAGATGGATGAAAGCTAGGACTAGAGGACCTCCGTCTCTTACTGAAACGCCCACCTGACTGTGCCTCTGTCCCACCCTGAGGTGTCTTGGCCTATTTAGAAGCTCGAATCTTAGTCATAGTGTTCTCAACCCTCGCTGCTGCCTCTACTAGCTCTGTAAACACACGAAGTCCCATTGCAGCCACACGCTCTTTGATCGCTGACCTCAAGCCCCGCTCAAACCTCATCTATCGTAGCTCGTCTGTGCTCACCAACTCTGGTGCGAACCGGGACAAGCTCGTAAACCTGGGCTCAGACTGCATAACATCCATAGCCCCCTAGGTGAGAGTATAGAACTCCTCCCTGTACAAGTCCCTCTTCGAAGCTGGGAAGTATTTTTCTAGAAAAACTCTTGTAAAGGCTGCCCATGTGACCCCCACCGTGTTCCTGATATATCTCCACCACTGATGAGCATTGCCTCTCAACTGAAAGGTGGCAAAAGAAACCCGCAACTCGTCCTCCGCAATCTGCAACGTGTTAAGGATCCGGGTCACCAATTCTAGCCACTCTGTCGCAACAATAGGATCAGGATCTCCTGCAAAGGTAGGTGGATCCATGCGCTTGAACTCCCGCATCGCCACTGTAGCTCTAGCCTCAAGCACTCTCTCTCTAACGGTCTCGCCTCAACTAACTTCCCTATGGAACCCACTAGCGCACGCAACAACTCTACTGCGTCAACAAGTCCTTGGGGAACATTTGCATCCCCAGCATCAGGGATTGAAACATCCCCTTGGCCAACACCACGGCCTCGGCCTCGACCACGGCCTCGCCCTCTCCTCGTAGACATCGCGCCTATATGAAAAAGACAGAACATAAGATGCAGCACATAGCAGGAACATAAACAAAGCACATAAACATGCTAACACGTTGCCACATAGGTTTATGCTAAACAAACCCTACATACTGAGGAGAACCGACAAGAATGACACGTCAATCTGGACAACCTACTCAGACCCTGCTAGAAATCACGTCAGCTAAACGCGTTTCTAACTTGGCTCCTAAGTTTGTTAACCCAAATGTCCAAAGGCAGGACTAATCAATCCCACAGGTCAACCCCCATGCTCACATATATAAAACATTCTCATGCTTAACATGTTATCACGTTCATGTTATCAAAGCATCTAAGCACATGCAATCAAGTTCACGCAATCAACTTCACATGGGATATACCCTCTTTCCATGGCTCTTAGGTATTCAAATCCAGAGCTCTGATACCAAGTTGTAACGCCCCAAATTTCAGGCCACGTGAAACACCCATAAGCAACCAAACATAACACCCAACCCGAGAATACACTCTTAATATAAAACATACATGCATTGTATATAACCGCCAAAAGGCTTACATTACACGATTCTAACACCGAAAAAAATATAAACTTACATGATGCAGAAAGAACAAAAAGGAAGACTACAGATCTTCCTCCCCTCCGGTACCTCCGGATCAACCTACGTGATCGATACCTGAAAAATATTTTAAATCCCACACCATGAGCCAAAACTCAGCAGAAATTAGATAAGCATGCAATATAAGCTAAACATGCTAGGAAAATAAGGTGCAATTTTCGATTCTCTTTCAAGCCATTAAAATGATTTTTTCAAAAGCAACAGGAAAGCGAGGATAAAACCATTTTTGACTCACACGAGCCTTGAAAACGATTTTTTTTTGTCTCGACTCACGCGGGTCATAACAACAGTTTGAAATTGGTTTATCCGTCCCGATATACATGACATGCAATCTATGAATCTTCTTGAACTTTCACCGAAGGATCATAGCCCTAACGAATGCAACATAGATACATCTGACCGGCTCTCACAGGCCACAATAACCATTCTACCCCATAGATATAGATCTATATACAATAGACATCCTTACACATGCCAAAACCATAGGATAAAATCGTTTGCCACGGGATGAGACCGTATACCACGGGATAATACCACATACCACAGGATAAAACTGTATACCATGGGATAAAATTGCAAATCACGGGGTAAAATTGCATCCTACGGGATTACACCGAATTCATATATGCATATACAAATCCCAAAGTCTTAAATGTACCGAGACCACATAAGATCACGTACCCATCTTACCATATGCATGAATAAAACTAATCATCGTTCTATAAGCATAAAGCACGTATAGCCACGACGTTACACATAACGGTGCCATATAACCCATCATTTGATTACCCGAACGACCCGTCGACACACCGGTACAACCAACAATATGGAAAACCAAAGCCTAACCCGGAGGCCAGCACCTGAACCTCCCCCAAAACGGTTCTTATCAAAACCCTACTTTTAAAACGAACAACGAATCCACACGTCCCGCACTCAACGGTGCACAAACCACCATGCACACAACCGTGCCCCTACAACCCGCATCTAACCATGCACGTCACCCCCGAGGATGACACTAAAACAAACTCCAGAGGCCACGACACGACCAACTGAACCCCAAAGAGAATCCAACGGTATTTCAGTCGACTAATCCCATATATCAATCAATCGAATACCATTGAAAACTAATTGGAAACCAACGAACAACCACCAAACCGCACAACACAACAGGCCTGAACCCAGTCCACCCAAACACCCCAAAAGCACTGTCCAGTCGACTCATCCCACGATCCAGTTGACTAAACCATGATCCAGTCGACTGAACTTAGGCAAAAACCGAACCCGAGCCACTGTTTCAGCCTCCCAAACCTCCAATCAAAGCCTTCGAACTCCCATCTAACAGCCTCGGACATACACACGCCAGAGCCTAACACCAAAATCTCGAAAGAAACAACCGACACCCAATTCCATCCACCGAAAACGATGAAAAATAGATTTTTAAACCAAAACCCCATTTTTACATAAAAATGGTTTTTACATGCAGTTTTAACCAATAGAAACACACACATTACACGTAGCACCCTTATAAGACAAGTCTAGGATCCTATCTCAGTGAGTTAAAAACTCAACGCCTCGAACCACGTACAAAACTAAACTTTGTCGGAATGGAATTCCATCTGGATGGATGCGTTGACCATAATGCCAATAGCAAGGATCAGTAGTTGGATAGTCAAAAATCGAACCCCAGGCCCCCGAGAAGTTAGAAAGAAGGCAGAGAGAAAAAGAAAGAAACTTAGCTGAGATGTTTTGAAAATATCTTTAGAAAATATCGAATGCTAGATATTTATAGGCCACGAAAATATCTTTTTTTTAAACCCGCATCACAGCGCCTAACAGCCTTGAAAACCAACCCCGCATGCATATTTAAACCCGAACATGCATCAAAAAGCATATAAACAAGCTGCAACAAAAACACTAAACACGCGTCGAAAAACGCAGAAAAAAGAAAACAGGTCAGGGTCTCACATATTCGATGATGGTGGAGTGTGGTCGTGACTAGTTGTGGTGTCAGAGGAAGACAGGAGTTTAGAAACCCTCCCATGACTGCGTAGACAACTAAATGAAATGAAGAAGAAGAAGAAGAAGAAGAGAAACAGACGCTGGTAAAAATTGGGGATGGGCTGTTCGGGACCCCCTTTTTATTATTTCCTTTTCTCTTACTAGAAGCTTCTAAAGTTATCTACTCAACTAAAATTAAATTGATTTTATTTAAGTAAATTAGTTTCTCCATTTTCAAAATTTTATTACGTCATGATATCACTAAACTTTCTAGCATTCTAAAATTTGCCATAATTTATTTTCATGGCGTGCCACACACACACCAACCTATATAACCCAAATTATTCATTATTAAAAATCGAGTCCGACCATTTAATTATGCTAAAATAATTAATAACAAAATAAGAACGTACCGAGTCGCTACAATTATATTATTTTGTTGAATTGTTTATTCTTTGAATATATATTTATTAAGTGTGTAGAGATTTATGTATGTATATATACGTCAACACCGATATATATCTTCTTTCATGCATTTATATTATAATGTTATTTTTGATTATTTTAATAAGAATTGCGTGTTGTAGAGATTTGATATTTCTTGACTATTATATTTGGGATGGTGTTGTAGAGATTCTCTCACATATATATACTTATATGTATAAGGCTTGTGTTAGAATTTGTGTGAGTGTACTTAGTATTATTTTATCTATTAACTTTTAATTTTATAATTGCTTTGGTTGTTATTGTTCATTTATTTAGCCATTAGTTTATTCATAGTCACTATTATTTTATATTTCTTATTATTATTTTTCTTTTCATGAACCTTATTGCTATTATTATGATTATTATGTTGTTGTTTTTTATTACTATTTAATATTAGTTTATTATTTTGTTACATGCCATGAAAATATAATTATCGTTTCTTGAAAGTTAAAATTTTATTTGATCATATTTGAGATATTGTATTTTATTTTATTAAAATGTTTTGGCACATACTCTTAAGTGATCTTATACACATGTCATATATGTATTTAATAGATGTATATACACACTTACATACATATATATATATATATATATATATTACTTAATGTTGGTTGTAGAGAATTTTGGATTAAAAATATCTTAGGGACTTTTGTGCAATTTTAAAGACGTGAGGGACAAATGTGTAATTATTGATACTAAAACTTTTAAAAACTTTTGGGTGTAATCTGGATAAAAATTTAGGCGTCTTCTTACTACATGGATAATTTACTATAAATTTTGATGTCTTAGGTTAAAAGTATACTTATCTTAAAGATTTGGGGTTAAAGTGTTATTATTGGAAGTTACGGATTTGCTATGAATTTTGATGTCTTAGGTTAAAAGTATTGTTCTCTTAAAGATTTGGGGTTGAAGTGTAATTTTTGAAAGTTACGGGGTTTTTAAATCTTTGAGTAAGATTTTTTTTCCATGTTAGGGCTTGGATTTGATTGTCTTATTCTTTGGATTTGGAATTCGAATTTTGTTGTTATAGGATAACACATATAGATTGTTGGTTTTGAAATATTATGAGGTCAGGTCAGCATTTCTTAAGAAGAGTTTGGGGCTTGGAGTTTCATTTCTAGGTTTAGCTCTTTAAGATTTTGAATTAGTGTTCTTAGAGTAACTTAGTGATCTTCGGGGCAAAAAGTCTTTCTTTTTGTATTAGGGTTTTTGATTCTCGGGTTGTGAGATCCGGACCCGTCTCTTTTTGAGACTTATATTTATATATGACGTGTTTTGCACATATATTTTTACGATGTATGACTTACCCGTTTTGATGCATATTTATGTTTATCTGAGCATGCGGGGTCGGTTCCTAGGGTTGTAGGGAGTTGCTGTGCGAATTTCAAAATTTTCAAAAAAAAAGATAATTTCGAGATATTTTGACTATAAATATCTTCCGTTAGATAATTTCATCAAAATATCTCCTCCTTCTCTCTCTCTAGCTTTAAACTCACCAAACGCTCTGCCTTCTCTCTAACTTCTCGGGGGCCCGGGGCTTGGGTTTTTTGGCGTTCGGTTGGATGAAATCGAAAGAGGGATGTTCCTTTGGAGGTTTTATGATAGCCTTGAGCTCGAGTGTGCTCTTAGGTATCAAAACGGGTGTTTTTGAAGCTTAGTTTGAGGGTTAGAGGCCAAAACCGTAGCAAAAACCATTTTCTGGGCTTGTTTAGTCGACTGGACCTTTGAGTTCAGTCGACTGGATCATCATTTTAGGAGTTCAGTCGACTGAAATGGCTTCTATTTGGGTTATCTTTTCCAGTGTGTTTTTCAGTCGACTGGAGGGTGAGTCCAGTCGACTGAACCTGGGCTGTTCTTGGAAAATGATGTGTTTTGGTTCTAGCTTTCCTTGTGTGATGTCAATCTTTGGTTTTTATGAAATTCTATGGTTTCAAAACGGGTATTAGAGGTTTTCAAAAAGGATGGTTTGAAAACGAAGTCTTGGGAAAACTTTTCAAATGTGTTTGTGAAGGTTTGGAGCTAGCATTTGGGGTTGAGTCTCGACTTCTAAAACGTTTTAGTGAAAATCATGTTTTGACATGTTTTGCTTGATCTCCATGGTTCATGAATTGGATCCCTTTATATACATGTGTTGTATATCTGTTTTGCGAGTTGGTTTTGAAATATTTTTCATAGATGTACCGTGACAGTGGGTATTGTTGAGTTGGGCTTCCATTGCTCCTTGGTGTAAGTCCGAAAACGTGCGCAGCGTAGGTGCTCTGTACCTTCGAGTTAGTCCCTGTAAATTGAGTGTGGGTGCTCTGTACCCTCGGGCTTAGGTCCCATAAATTGAGTGGTTTGGTTGCCTCCGTTAATGGCGTCGTTGTCGTGACTCCGTATAAAACTTGTCATTACTAAACCTGTGGGTTCGGGGTAATGGACAAGAGTCTATAGTTGTTACCTTTGTCTACGCGATAGAGTTGGTACATAGGATTACATTTTATCATGTCTCCTCGGTTGCGTGTCCCGAGTGGAGAATGCTGTGTTTTACTGCTTTCCCTTAACTGTGGCATGATATCTGTCAGGTTATATGCATAGTTTCAATGATGAAAAAATGATGGCTTTTTGAGAGGAAAACTTGTTTTGGACTTTTGTGGTCGAGTTCGCTTCCATCATATGATTGCATGACCTGTATTACAGTTTACAATCTATTTTTCTATTGGGCTTCGGCTCACGGTGTGGGATTTTGTTGTAAAATTTTTTTCAGGTGAGCACGTAGAGTTGACCTAGTTGCAGAGGTGATGGAAGATTTGCTGTAGTTTTTCCTATTTTTAGACATGTACTTTTACATGTGACACCTGTTTGGGCTGATTTTGTACGGCCTTGGGCGATATGATTATTCATGTATCAGAATGCATGTTACAGTTTTATGAGAGTTGAACTTGGGAATCTTTTATCCAAATGTTGTATTTTGATATCCAACTGTGAAAATCTATTTTTCTTAAATGGGTGTTTTGGTGGGCTTTCGCGTGACCATGGTGTTTGGGGCGTGACACAGGTTCTGATTTTTAGGTTTTAATTGTGTTAGGATTTTAATCTTACTATGACCTAAGATTCTGTCGGTTTACCGTCACTAATCTTATAGTTTAGAATTGGATCCTTACAATCTACCCCTTAAAATAAATTTTATCCCCGAAATTTTGTATCGTACCTTTGTTCGTGAAAAGCCATGGGTAGTTTGCTCACATGGTGTCCTTGCGTTCCCAAGTCAATTCTACGATCCGTCGGTGTCTCGACAACACATGTATGAGTAGAAAATTTTTTGTCTGAGTACTTTGTCATTACGGTCGAGGATCTTCACCGGTCTTTCTTCGAGGGTTGAGTCTTCTTCGATGTGAAGCTCCTTCCAATTAAGGGTGTGGGTTGGATTGCGTTCGTATTTTTGCAACATTGAGACATGGAATACGTTGTGAACATCTACAAGCTGAGGTGGCAAAGCTAAATAGTAGGTAACTGTTCCAACTTCGGCTAGGGTTTCGAACGGGCCGAGGTATCTAGGTGACCACTTTCCTTTCTTTTCAAATTGAATAACTTCTCGGTATGGCTGGATCTTAAGAAATACACGGTCTCCTATTTTGAATTCTAGGGGTTTTTGTTGTTGGTCAGCATAACTCTTATGTCGGCTCAATGGGCAGACAAGGCATTATTGAACTAACTCGATCTATTTGGTCGGCTCGAGTACGATGCCCAGTCCTAGCAAGCTGGTCTCCCTCATTTTTTCCCAACATACAGTTGATCTATACGATCGGCCGTAGAGCATTTCGTACGGTGGCATACTAATGCTGGCTTACTAGCGGACGCTGTAGGAAAACTCGACGAGTGGTAAGTGTTCCTCCCAACTTCTTTTGAAGAGTTCCATTACGTAGGCTCTTAGCATATCTTGATGGTTTAAACAGTGTATTCAGATTGTCCGTTAATCTGAGGGTGAGACATGGTTCTTGGTCAGATGCAATAGAGGTCGATAACTTACGTAGGCGTACAATCTTGCAGATATACTTTTGGATTAAGGTCTTCGACGTGTGGGGAGGTCTAACTAGTAGAAAGTGAGCGGCCTTAGTGAGGCTGTCTACTATAACAAAGATGTCGTCGGGTTCTTGAGGCAATCTTGATAGCCTAGTGATGAAGTCCGCTTCCAAATCATAAGGGCTGTAGCATTCCTCCTGGCTTCTGGCGTTTGACTTTGACCTATTAGTATGTAAGGTTTGAGTGTCTCCTCTAAAGACGAGATCATTTCTCAGGTAGTTAATTGTTCTAGGGTAAATGAACGTGACAAAGAGGCATAGTTGGTTATAGTTTTATGATATTGTATCCTATCATCAGTCGGAGGTTAAACTGAGGTTACTAGCTTCTAGGTCATGGGTAGGCTAGTTATCCACAGGGATTCCTATTGACGAGGCTCATAGAGTATCATAGAATATCGTCTTATTTTGTTCTCCAACTCATAGTAGGTCGTAAGTCATAAGTCGACTTTAGAAATAGATTAACCTCCAAGACTTGTTGCGCGGGTACCGATCGAGGTCCTAAATTGTAATGCAAAGCATAGATCTACTTCGTGGTTCGAACGTTCTAAAAGCATGCACGTAGTTCAGCATTTCCCGTGAAATTCTATACTTAAACAAATATTACTACTGGTTTATAGAACATGATTTCTAAGGCGAAACAAAGATAAATTTGGGTTTACAAGGAATCACACATGGGATTCAAGAAGGACAATTAATTCATAGATTTCAAGAAATCAATATAAAGTGATGGGTAGCCAACTAGATATTTATCCTAAAGTTACGGCGGCCTAACGTACTTCAATTCAAGCATAAAAATCTACTCCCCTTACAAGATTTTCAAAGGTGTAGAAACGATCCTCAAGGTTACTTTCACGATAAGGTAGGTCATTAGGAGCTTACAAGAAAACAAGAGATTAGGTTGAGAATGAATTTTATCAGATGAGGACGAGTTATAGTGAATGATCATGGGTTACACGACTCAAAAAAAGAAAAGTGTCACAAGAGATTGACGGATACGATCACTCTTAAGAAGTAAGGTTCAACGGTGTAAATACCATCGGGTTAAGGAACAAAGAACTCTGTCAGTCCATCATAGACTAGAGTTCAAGACTTTTTGGTCAAAAGTCAAAGAATCTAACTCCTAGGTGGGTTACGC
Source organism: Heliamphora pulchella (assembly GCA_032270985.1). Lineage (NCBI taxonomy): Eukaryota > Viridiplantae > Streptophyta > Magnoliopsida > Ericales > Sarraceniaceae > Heliamphora > Heliamphora pulchella. The sequence goes on along the minus strand of JAULJZ010149048.1, from coordinate 6,174 downwards.
GAGTCGTCTACTGTTCGCATAACTTTCGAGTGGGTAAGGGCCTAACTAGTCTAAAATTCCAAGTCTAAAAGTCAAAGCCTAAGTCAACGGTCGCGTGGGTAAGGGTTGAATCTGAGCTCTAATACCATACTGTGACGTCCCGAAACACGGGAGCATCTAGAGCAATAAGTTACTAATAGGGTTGTGAAAATTAAATAAGACAATATCCATACATGTTAAAAAGAAAAATATGTAGAGTTATATAATACAGACCCAAATAAAAATCTTTCTGAAGTACATTGAACAATACAAGAAACATGTGGACAATCACAAAACTGGTACTATGTGGTTAAAGAAGGCTGGGCCGAAAGCGAAAAACTCTTAATCACAAGATCCAAGACTCTATATCCACGTCAACGTACTCGCATACAATAACAGTTATCAAGCAAGCATCAAGATGGCCCTGTATGAAGTATTGTATGGAAAACCATGTAGATCCTTGTTGTGTTGGACCGAAGTCGGAGAAGCATCATTATTAGGTTTCGAATTGGTAAGAGAAACAACCGAAAAGATTGTCACGATTCGAAGGCGTTTGGTTACGGCTCAGAGTCGCCAAAAAAGTTATGCCGATAGACAGAGGTGACTATTATCGTTTGAAGTAGGAAATTTTGTATTTCTAAGGGTATCGTCGAAGAAAGGCTTAGTAAGGTTTGGCAAAGGTGGAAAGTTGTCACCACGATTTATAGGACCTTTCGAGATACTTGAACGGATTGGGGAAGTAGCGTATCGACTGGGTTCACCACCACGGCTTTCATCTGTACACGATGTTTTTTATGTGTCGATTTTAAGAAAATATGAACCCGACCCCTCACATGTATTAGATTAGTCAGAGTTGAAGCTAAAAGAAAATGTCTCTTACGAAGAACCACCGCTGAAGATTTTGGACACTCGACAACAAATTTTACGAGGAAAGACCTTATCCTATGTGAAAGTGTTATGGCGACATCACAGCATGGAAGAAGCGACATGGGAGAGAGAGTCAGACATCCGGTCCAAGTATCTTGAGCTGTTTGAGTCTTAAGGAGGATTGAATTTCGGGGATAAAATTCCTAAGGGGGGAAATTTGTGACAATTCGGTACGTGTTTATTTTGTTAACCATCGCTTTCAGTTATATGTTGTGGTGTGATAAACCTTGAATACGTGTTTTAAATAAAACGGTCGTTAGCAATCGAATTAATGGGTTGTGGAGGGATTTTAAAGTATAGGATAGTGATTAATATAAACAACATGTTTATGGGAAGAATTGAAATGAGATAATAAGGGTGAGGTTAGACATTTGAGTTTAGTTCAAAGGAAATTTGCTGAATATTGGGTCCAGGGATTACCGCTCGAGCGGTGGGGGTTCGAATAGGCTATCGGGATAAGTTAGAAGATTCGCGAGCCTTGGGAAAAATTTGGGATATATATATATATATATATATATATATATATACACACACACAAACACACACACACACACACACATAACTCTCTTATATGCCAACTCACGTGACCTCATTCTTCTTCTCCCTTTTTCTCTTCTCTTCTTCTCTCTCAAGGAGAGAGTGCCAACATACCTCAAAACCCTAACCCCCCATTCTCAAATCTTGAAGATTAAGGCTTGATCAAGGGTGAGCAAGGTAAAGATCGAGCTTTGGAGTAAGGAGGTGAAAGATAAAGCTTTGTGGAAGCAAGAACACCTACATCCAAACCCAAGGAGAAAAGTTTGAAAGAGATCTCTATCTTTTGGGCTAATATAAGGTAGGATCTAGATTCTCTCATATGTTTTTGTTTATTTTAGTTGATATATTGTTTATATGAGTAAAAATCAAGTTGATTTCATGTGAACATACATTCCTGGGATAAAATCGTATACTACGGGATAAAACCATAGACCAACCATGGGGTAAAACCGCAAACCAAACCACGGGATAAAATCGCATACTTTATCGTAAGCCACGGGATGGAATCGCCGACCACGGATTATACCACGGGATGAAACCGTAAACTACGGGATAAGACCGTATACTGCGGGATAAGACCGCACACCACGGGATAACACCGCATCTTACAGGATAAAACTGAAATTAACTAACCCCGACTATATACAACAGGATAATACTTCAATTACAGGATAACACCGAGCATGTCACATGCATTTACAAACTGAAGCCCTAACCGCTTCAAAACCACAGAAGGCCGCTTATCCGACTATCATGTACCAAATTAGACTATCCACAGTCTATAAACACAAAGCACGTATAAACACGACGTTCCACGTAAAGATGCCACATAACTCGATAAGACATCACATGCCACACACCAATCATCCGTTTACCCAAACAACCCATCTGCATACCGGGACCCGTCCACACACACTGGGACAACCAACACCTGAAACCTCCCTTAGATCGATTCTCACCAGAACCCCACCTTTAACCAAACCACGAACCCACACGTCACGCATATAACCAGCACTCACACAACCAAGCCACAAACCCTAAACCAACCATGCACGTCACACCCGAGAACAGCATCACATAAACACCCCGGGCCACCACACGACCCCCAAAACCACAACGCCATTAACTAAACCCCAAAAGGAATCCACAAGTACTTGAATTGATTAATTCCCACAAATCAATCAATTGAATACCATAGGACGCCAATCAGAAATCAAAACCCAACCACAGAATCACCAAAACACACCCCAGCACTTCAGTTGACCGAACCAAGCCCCCAGTCGACCGAAGACCACACTGGAAAAGCCAAAAAATGCTTCAATGCAAGGTTCAGTCGACCGAACCCCTCGGTTCTGTCGATCGAACTCCAAAACCATGATCCAGTCGACTGAACCTATGAGTTCAGGCGACCGAACTCACCCAGAAACCCTTTTTAGCTACTGGTTTAGCCGTCTAAATCTCGAATCGATGCCTCCAAACTCCAATCCAATATCCTCAAACATACACACGCCTTGGCCTAACACTAAGACCTCAAAAGAAACCTCCGACACTCGATTCCATCCACCGAAATCGACAAAAATCTCGATTTTAAACTCAAAAACACAATTTTAAACAAGATCAGATTTACAGCAATTCGACCAGTAAAAAGACATCCGATTACACGTAGCATTCTTATAAAACATACAGGCCTAGAATCCTACCTCGGTGAGTTTAAAACTCGACATCTCGATCCACGTGCAAAATCGAGCTTCGTCAGAATCAAAATCTGACCAGATGGTTGCGTAGTCCACTATTCCAAAAGCAAGGATCCGCTGTTGGATCGTTGAGAATCGAGCCCCGGGCCACCGAGAACTTAGAGAGAAGACAGAGAGAAAATATGAAGCTTGCTGGAGAAGTTTTGGAAAATATGTTTTTTGAAAATATCTAACTCCAGTATTTATAGGCCTCAAAAATATATATTTTTTGAAATTCGTGCCATAACGGCCCACGGCCTGGGAAACCTACCCCACATGCATATCTAAGCCCGATCATGCGTCAAAAGTAGTAAAAACATGCTCAAACAAAAATACGTAACGCGGGTCCAAAAACGCCGAAAAAAAACGGGTCAGAGTCTCACATAGTTTAACGTTGAATGTATGTTGCCACTAACATTTGTAGTAATTATGGAAATGTAATTTTTGAACTTGACTCATTCAGTTAAATCCTTTGAATGTTTTGTTCAAGATTCTCTTATGTTTTGGAGTATTATCTACGGATATGGTTTATGTTAGATACGTTTTGGGTGTAGTTTACGAAGCCGGGGTTTGGTATCAGAGCTCTAGATTCGAATACCTAAGAGTTGTGGGAAGTGAGGATGACCTTTGTATGAGGATTGTTTTATGATATTAGGCACCACTACATGGTATGAATTGTGTACTTGCATGGGATTGTGGTTCAACTATCCTGCGCATGCTATACGTTTATATGAGCATGGAGGTTGAGTCTTTGGGTGATGTGGTGTGCCATTTGGCATCCGATCAACTACTTTGGGATTCGAAGTAGAAAAGCATTTGGTTGACGTTCATTCTATGAGAAATTTGAATTAGTTGCCCGGATTGTTGCGTCACTTCGAGGCTTTCCCTCGGTATGTGTTTATGTGTTAGTGTGATTAGGTTTAGGTATGGTTAGTTGTGTTTGAGCTTAATATTTAAATCCATTCGGGGAGGGAGTGCTGATATGTTTATGAATTGTGTATTGATGATCGTCTTTTCTTCGTATAGTGATGCTTCCTTGGCAAGAAGGAGGTAGAGGTCGAGGTCGCAGTCGCGGTTGGGGGCGCGGGAGAGCACCAGTTCCTAAAGAAGGGGATATTAATGTCTTGCAGGAACCAGTTGGGGGTGCTGAAGTGAATCAACAAATTCTGAATGCTTTGAGGACCTTAATTGGGGCTGGGGCTAATAAAGGGGGAGCATGGGATACGGATGCTAGGGCTATAATGACGATGAGAGAGTTTCAACGTTTGAATCCACCTACCTATACGGGAGAACTTGACCCTCGAATGATGATAGAATGACTAAAGGTAGTCACCCGAATCTTAGATACTTTGCAAATAGTGGAAGATGACCTTAGAGTTGGTTTCGCTACCTTTTAACTCCGGGGAGAGGCAAATGATTGATGGGAGTTTGTTAAGACGACAACGGACGATACATGAACAACATTTACGATGGTATTCCTGGAAAAATATTTTCCTAAGTCTATTCGAGATACGTATAGAGAGGAATTTTTATCATTGCTACAAGGGAATATGCCAGTCTTGCAATATGAATCAAGGTTCACAAGTTTGTCAAAGTTTGCGCCAGAAATGGTGTCAACAGAGGAATTAAAGGCTAAGAGGTCTGAAAGGTGTTTATGACCCGCTATCCAAGAGAAAGTGGAAGGGTTTCGACTGAGGGTTTTCTCGAAGGTAGTTGAGACGGCCATGGTAATAGAAAGTGCTATGGCAGACAATTACAAGATCATGAAAAATAGGTTACCAATGGTGGCTAGAACAACACAATCTGAGGGACGACCTTACAAGAAGTAAAGGCCGGAATACAATACTAGTTCGGCACTGGAGAAATCTCATCAGACCCAATGCTCTGCACCCACCCCATTTGTGGCCTCGACAGCACGTCTAGAAGGGAAAGTGTGACGCCCCGAATTTCAAAAACGTCAATATTTGTGATTTTAATTTATTTTCTTTTAGAAAGAAAAATTAGACCAAATTGTTTTTTTCAAAACACAAATACTAATAATCTTAAAGAAAAAAATCCATAAACTTCAAATAGAAATACGGTTACAAGTCTTACATTCTTCTAAAACGGAATAACAATTCTAGCACCGAAACGAAAATCTAAAGACAATTATCAAAGTGCACGAGTCTCGGGACCCAGACTCCATATTCCTCTTCCAGTGACTACTCTTCTCTGACTTGTTCATCTTGATCATCATCCTGAATCGCATCGTCGTCTTCTTGTCCTATTGTGTTATCTGGCATTTAAAATGCCATGAGCTACAAAACCGAGTAGAAACAACCCGTACCCCACTACTCTAATAATTATAGCATCATACAACAAGTGCAACTTACATCTTTAAGTAAAATAGGCTAGTGATGGTATGAACAATAGATAAACAAAGAATAGAGCAACATAGGCTAAATATATGTTATATGATCATGAGAATGAAAGATATAAGACATAATTTTTCAATAGAGATTAAAATTTCTCGTTCTCACCAAGAGAACATACCCAGATTAGACTACACTTCCACAAGCAAGTACCTAACAACACGGTACCATTTGTGCTCCCATGCGTTATGCCTTCTATCACCCCTTCCTGTTATCCATATGCTCCCGCCCTACTACTTGTATGCAGCTAAAGACGTTAGACCAGTTCTTCAATTGCGTGCAAAAGTTCAGAAAAGGTATGGAACGATACAAGATGGCTCATGACGCACTGGACCCTCCCTCATCACCATATTCTTTAACATTTTTTTTCCACAAACCCAAGAATTGATGAAGAATGCCATGATGTGCTTAATAGATATATAAGACATAGAATATGATGTTAACACTTGTTACCAAAGCCTACACCTATTTAACACTTAGTCGAACTTCACAATGCTTAATTCCATCGAATTTAAACATATAAGATTTAATTGAAACATACAAAATAA